>JABUQX010022299.1:0-17500 GCA_015478945.1 Trachelipus rathkii
TTCGTTATTGCTTCGTTCAGTGATTGGTGTTTAACCGTTTTCGCATTTATCGTGAAACAGCACCGCGTTTTTCGTGCGCCGCTTCAATATATATATATATATATATTTTATTTTAATTACTGTGCTGATGATGGGCGATCGATTTAGCTATCCTTGTTTTGAGGAAAAAAAAAGCGAATATTAGAAAAAGCCAGTCTATTTCCTTTAATATATTTTAATATTTTTATATATATTTCATACAACTTTATTTGTCCTAAAAAGAGTTGGTACGCCAATTTATTAAAGAGATTTAACAAAAAAAAAAAAGACAAAAGAAATGTGGGTCTCATAAAAATCTTCAAAAGAGTTGAAATCCTCTTCTTTTTGAGATTACCATGCAGGTGAGCCAGCCCTGAATTCGCATGACAAGCGACTCTTTGATTTTATTTTTTATACTTGACCAATTTATTTGTAATTTCAATATTAACTTTTGTCTTGATATACTCCATCTACCCTGTGAAGGAAATTTAATTTGGTGGAATATTCAGAGAAATATTCCATGTTAATATTTTTTTGTTTATTTGGAACTTCCGACCCCCAATGTAAAATATCACTATTAAACCAATATTTCCATATTATACACACTTTAAACTATATGTGTGTGTTAAATTACATTAAGTAGTTCCATATATTTCAATATATATATATATATATATATATAATATATATATATTTATATATATATATATATATATATGTATATATGTAGCATATATATATGTAATATATATATATATATATATATATATAATATGTAATAATATGTGTATATAATAAAAATATATAATATATAAAAAATATATATATATATATATATATATATATATATATATATATATATATATATATATATATATATATATATATATATATATATATATATATATATATATATATATATATATATATATATATATATATATTCATGATAAATATCGAGACACCAAAACTTCATTTCTTTTTGTCCTTATTAGATCGATTTAGACACCAGAAACTTTGGATACATATTAATTACTTTATAATTTAAATACTGTACTAGTTTCATAACACTAGTATATCTAGTTTTGGAATTATTAACATTGAAAGTTGGAGAACCGACGAGATTTTTTCAGTCGATATTCTGACAATCCTCTTTTAGCAGTTTCGATTAAAACTGTTATATCTTTTAAATTATTTGAAGCATGTATGCAAATTATACATCCAAAGAAACACAAAACTTTTTTTTATTCTATTTTAGTTTCGCAGTTTAAATCGACAAGAGGTCAAAGTTCACCCCTTTTGTTAAAATCTAAATTCCAACTTTTCTCTTTGGTTAATTAAAGTTCGAAGCTGAAACTCACAACATTTGGTCAAAATTTCACTCTGATTCCGTTAATACATATATAATTACTATACTAGTAGTTAGTTACTAGTAAATTTATTCATTTATTTCCATATGGAAGTAATTAACATGAAGTTACTAACATGTGGAAGGTTTTCATAGTTCGCCTCTAACATTGTTATGTCAATTTGCTTTGGGTAGTCGAGACATTTTTATATCATAATTTTTATCGTTAATAATTAACGATTATATTAAACAGCTTTTATAGTCATTCTTGATAATCTATTCACAGTTAATTAATAAATTGTAATTATTATTGTTTTATACATGTTGCCAACAGTTTTTGCCTATTTTGACGGGGGTATAAAACCTTGCGTCCAATCGATGAACCTCATACTTTGTCACAATTATCATACTGATCCAACGAACTACTGCTAACTAACAAAGTTGTCACATTAAAAGCTTTACACTCGCATCATCATGAACCAAGTAATATGTTAATCCCAACGACAAACCTAACACAACATTAAATACATAATAAACTGTTAACCTACAGTTCACCACACTTAAAACATAATAACTACATTACAAAAACGCTAACTATCACTCACACTAACATAAAATGTTAATTTTACATTTAACAATTGTAAATAACATTGGTAATAATAATTGATCAATGAATATACCTTAACGTAATTAACGTTTTCACATCAACATCACCGCACACACTACGCCCATACACCGAACTAAGAAAAAATGTCACCACGCACCCAAACTACCACAACAACACGCAATGAAACAGTTAACATAACAACAGGTTCACATTAACCATAAAGTAACTAACACACAACAACGTAACCTTTCATCATTTTTCAACATATTCTCGTGAACATATTAACGTTAATTTTACATGACAGAGTAATATTTAACAAAATTTATCAAAATCTTCTAATTATCATATAGACTAACGAATATATGCTACCGTACCAAAGTTTTTAAACAAAAACAGTATAATAATTAACAAAAATTATCATATACCTTTTACTAAATATCTTAATCCCGAACAAATAATTGCAAACATACTAACAAAGTTTATCCAAAACTAACATAAAAATAAGTTCTTTGAATAATTTATCATAGTAAAGTGTAGTTATCCGATCCTAAATGCGAAATCAGTAAATCAGTAATTAATCGACCCGTTCCCATCCTCTACCCCCACCACCTTCATGATCTTTGTGATTTTGAAGGCCATTCGATATAACCTCGATAAAAGAACGCAAATAAGTTCTTATATACTAACCAACGAATATAGCTAACGGAACATTGTTTTCACATTAATACTAATAACATCATCCAAACTAAGAATATAATGTCAAGGCAACCTAGCACACCTTACTCGCGAATAAACTACTAACATTAGCAAATGTTCCATATCTTAACAACAGTACGTTCCCTATATATGTGTACAACGATGCGTTAACTATTCACTACTTTTCATCATATATCTAACTATAATTATTTACAATTAACATTTATGATTTATACAAAAAATTAGCAAACTTGCAATTAGAACCAACGAATATGTGCTTATGTAACAAAAGTTTTTACATTAACATAGTAATAGTGTAACAAAAATTTATCATTCACCTTACAGTTACTTCATAATCTCAACAAATAAATGCATAACATAACAAAGTTTATCCAGACATAACATAAAAATGTTTTTGAATAAAATATTGTATTAAAGTGTAATAGTTTACCGATTCTAAAGCAGTAACATCAGTAAAGTAGGTAAAACTCAACATCTGACCTGCCTCCTGCCTCCCACCCCCCGTTCATGACTTGATTTTGAATTCAGTCACATTTGTAGTCATCTCGGAAAACATAACCAAAAATATAGTTCTTTATATACTACACTACGAATAATATGTACGTAACATGTTCAAACATTATAAAGTAACATAGCATGCAAACAGCGATATAATGTACAACGACAAACCTAGCACAATTTACGCGCAATACAACTACTAACATTAACTAAAAGTTCCATACTTTAACAAGTAAAGTACCTTAGCACAGCGTACAAAGATAAACATTTTCACACTTTCAAGGCATAAGTTCTAACGAATACTCAGATGTTAATTTACATTAACATGTAATATTTAACAAAAATATAGCTAACCTGTCTAATATTAGTCTACTGGAAACGAATATACAACGCTAAATAACAAGTTTTTACATTAAAACATATCAAATAAGTAAGTAAAATTCATCTTAACATACCTAAATATATAATTCCCAACGAATAACTTGCAAATCATAACAAAGTTTATCACAAACATAACATAAATGATATAACAAATTTTAATCCAAACATAACATAAATAAAATTTTTGATAAATTATATATATAAGTATAATGTTTATGATTTTGTAAAGCTGCATAATCATAATCGTAAATCAAACCATCGCGTCCCGTCTACTCCCTCCCATCCCACCCTTCCATAATTTATTGATCTATCGATTCAAGTATCTTTGAGTATCATTTTGATAAACATACATAAAAATAATTTTTCTTTTATACACTGACCAATGAATGAATATACGCTAACGTAACAAAGTATTTAACATCATAAGCTAACATATCTAGACCTTAAGTAGCATAAAATACGTTACAACGCAAACCTAACATACTAGCTGAATATACAGTCAACAATTGAAAAGTTCCCGTACTAGAGCAGAAAGTAACTAACATTTGTCATACGAACTGTATCCTGTTCATCATTTTCAAACGTTCTTAAACATGTCATTGGTATTTTTACCTTAAACATAGTAATATATTCATAACATGTTTCATAACCTCACCTATTTTATCAGCATACCTACAATATTGTAAGGCTCATCAAAGTTTTTAACACAATAAAGCACATATTCACCTAACTAAGAATATAATTCTACAACGAAAATACAATAACTACGCTGAATACTTCCTAACATTACACATTTCCGGCACTTATCAAATGTAAAGTACTAGGACATATTCAAAATCAATGATCGTCCCACTTTTTCCACATATCAAGCAACAGCTAATGCAGATAGTCTCATAAAAAACCCTTACAAAGTGGAACAATCTATCAAGATTACAGCATCATGACTATGAACTGACACCATTACATTCATCAAAGTGTCACTCATATCGAATAAAACTATTTTGATACTATGAATAATTCATAGATCAAGTTAGCAATCTCTAGCAAACTACATACTCGCAAAAACTTACCCTAGTGCTCATTTTTCTAACACATGTCTTATTATACCAGTAAATATCCTTACGAAACTTGTCGTCTAACTAAATCAGTTTAAATTTCACATTGTCCAAGTAAGATTTTAAGAAATACGTAACAGAAATTAAACATATCTAACACTTACAATGGGTGAAAAACCTAAATAGATACAACAATCTGGATCTACGAATATAGATATTAACTTTGAACCTAATGATTAAGTCTGCTCAACCAATCCTCATCATACATCAAGAACTCCAAAATACCCTATGGCTGGTTTTCTATTATCATTATAATGGCAGTATAAAGCACATTTATCTAACAAAATTCGCTTAACAAAGGGTCCAAACCTTTCAAAGATATACCAGCAATATTGAACTATGACTTGATACTTACAATTCATGCTAAATGTGTCATGCATGATCTAAAAGTACATACATTTTTAAAACTATGAATTTATTTAACAGATAATATAATGAGGAAAGAATAGGGAGATGATCTATATGGAATAAACGTAGACATCAGCAATACGATGCACTAGAATTCGGTAATGTGTAATCTATGTGTTTATTTGTTACGAATAAACGATAACATAGAAACTTACTCAACTAAGAAACATATGTACACCAAAGATTTCGTACATTAAGCGTGAAAAAATGCGACATTCAACAAAGATAAACCAAATTCTCAAAGCTTTACTTAAGACAAACGGTAGTTTTGGCCAACACGCGCATCATACAAAGAGATGATTTGGCACCAATGTAAGTTTTTCAATTATAATATTTTTATTATTATTATTAGTTTATTATTATTATTATTATTATATTATTATTATTATTATTATTTTCATTATTATATTATTATTATGATTATATATTATTATTATATTATTATTCATAATTCATCTTGTATTATTATTATTAATTACTTATTGATCTGATATAGCTTATTTATTATGTATTATGTATTATTCATTGATTTTATTTATATCTAGATATTGAATTATTTAAGTAGTGATAAGACACTTTTTTTATTTAATTACTTTGAAATTGGATATTTTTTTGATTGACAACTCATTTACGTAGAGTAATATTATGATAGAAAAGATTTATTACGTTATAAACATGAAAAGAATTTATTTATTTTTGTATATATATAAAAGCATATTATAGAAATTTATTTTATATATATTTATTGTATATATAGATTAGAAGCATATATATATTAGTTGATATATATGATATATATGATATATATAGTATATATATATAAATATATATATATATATGTGTGTGGTGTGTGTGATGTGTGTTGTAGCATTTATTCATTGTTCAGTATAATAGTTAGGTTAGGATTACTGATATAAATTGTTTGCCTAGATATTAACTAAGCAGTTTAATGTAAAGATTAACATGACATGCCTGAAAAAGTGTGGATGTGGTTGCGGTACATTTTGTAGGTAAAGTTATCACTTACTGTTGTTAAGTATGGAACTTTGCTAACTGTTAGCAGTTTATCTCATCGCGTAAGGTATTGTATAGGTTTTGGTCGTTGTCATTATATTCTTAGTTCAGGATATGCAGATATTAGCTTTTCGAAAACATGTGAAAACTTTGTGTCAAATGTTTAGCATATATTCGCAAAAATGGCAGATGTTAGATGGGTTAGGTTATGATAAAATTTTGCTAAATATTACTATGTTAATGTAAAATTAACATTGATATGTTACAGATATGCTTGAAAAAGTGTAATAGGTTACGTTTGCAGGTGAATGTTACTTACTTACTATTGTAAAGCTGTTAACCTTGATAATGTTAGCAGTTTATTCGGTCGTAAGGTTGTATGTATGTTGTGTGTGTTGTGTGTGTGTGTGTGTGTGTGTGTGTGTGTGTGTGTGTGCGTGTGCGTATGTGTGTGTGTTTGTATGTGTGTTGCATTTATTCTTTATTCAGAATAATAGTTAAAGGTTAGGATTATGAATAAATTTTTGTTAAATATTACTATGTTAATGCAAAATTAACATTGAAATGCTTGAAAAGTGTGAATAGGTAACGTTTTGTATGGAAAGTTAGTACTTACGGTTGTTGGGTTAAGTATGAACTATTGCATCATTGACATTGTTCTCGAGTTCCTATTCATGCGCGTGAATATGTAGGTTTGTCGTGCTCTCTGTAGCCTCCTATTATATTTCTCATTATTCAGGATATGATATATTAGTCAGTATCTTTTGCCTTCGCCATCTTTTATATGAATAACTGGCCTTCGCTCTTCATCTGTTAGGCTCACAGCGTTGTTATTCGATATTTATCTCTGTTTAGGTGCTCAAGTGTGTATTTTCTGTTAATGGATTCGTGTAGTCGTTCTAACTAAGCTTACCATGTGATTGATAATAATCGCTCATCTTTTATAGTCCTAAATTACTCTGTTAATGTAAACAATTAACATTAGATATGGTTATATGATATGCATTGAAATAGTGTGAATAGGTTACGTTTTGCATGGAATGTTAGTTACTGACTGTTGTTAAGTATGGAACTGTTGACTGTTTATTCGAGCGTTTACCTGTGTGCGCTCGTGTGAGTGTGTGTGTATGGCATTTATATTCTTTAGTTCAGAACAGTAGTTTATGATACTATGTTAGGTCTCGTTAATCACTCATAACATCCATTTGTTTGTCCTTCAGTTTTTCACTTAATCTCTTGCATTAATGTAAAGCTGCATTAACATGTTGGATATGAATTTTAGTACGAATGATTGCTCTGATAAACTATGAGATCCCATCATTAGGCGTTAACTGCGTATTGTATTGTGATATAATTACTGCCTACAGCCTTTGTACCCTGGTGTAATATTTGAGACATTTGGCTCATTCGTTGAACAGTACTTCGTCATCTTACCTTTAACAAGCTTATATCTCGTCCTGCGCATGACTTACTTAACTAGTATAAATAAAAGACACTTGACTTTTTATGTTCGCCTGTGTTGATCCACTATCAGCGTATGATACGGATTCGTAATAGGGGTTCGTCTTGTGACTCCCAAATAAGATAATTCTAGACTCCTATACCAACGTTAGGATTCCTCAATAGATGCTCAGACTCGCGATGCTCCAAGGACGAGACTAGTTTAGTGAGGGGATGGGGATTGGCGTGGTTTGATTTACTTTGATTTCGCATTTTCACCTGACGTCATACTGTGCTATGTTATAAACTAACCTACGCGAATTTTTTGGTACGTACAGAACATGTAAAGATATGTAATATCATTCCTTGAATAGTGATATCCGCATATCAAAACCGAATGAATTTGTTAGTACTAATAACAAAGTAGATATTTTGTAAGATATTGAAAAAATATAAACAAGCTACCGATTAAAAAGTGTTTAAAATATATTATTAAAATAGATAAACTTAGAAAGCATGAATAAAGAAATTGAAAGATTTAAATTTGTATAAATAAACAAAAATTTGGAAATAAAAGTGGAAACAACGAGTTTTTTTCCATCACAACAATACATAGAAATTAAAAAATAAATAAAGAAAATGCAAAATTAAAAATAAAAAAAAATTAAAAAAAACTATTAAACACAAAATAAAAAATGTTAAAGCTGAAACTATATAAAAAATATTAAAAGGGTATAAAAATAGATTAAAAAAAAAAAAAAAAAAAAAAAAAAATATATGAGAAAAAAAAATTAAAAATAGTTTATATAAAAAAAAAAAAATTAAACATAAAGTATAAAGGGATAGAAACATAATAAAAACTAAACATTTTCTACAACCAATAATCACAAAAAATTAAACAAGCGAAGATAAATTTTAAAAATGAAAATTTTAAAACTAAAAATCGGGCAAAACAACATATATGCACTTTGTTTTCAACTTAGGACAAGATTATATTTATTTTGATCGTATTATAAAAGAAAATCGAGCTTTGAAAATATAAATGTCAGTCTTCAACATTTAGAAAACGGGTGATCTTTGTCAAGATGCAATACAAATTGATCGATCTGCTACAGTGTTTAGAAGCAGATCATTCATTGTCGAACAGTACATGACTATTTATTATAAACGCATATGTTTACTAACTTCAGCACCGGACCGGCTTCCAGCACCGGTGGTCGACGATAAGTTGTGTCCCATAGTAGTGCTATATTTATGCACCCGAATATGGTTTAACCAACCCCATGCTTGAGCTATCTATACTCTTCTGTCTCGCTCAGATGCTCCTATTCTGCCATATCCTTCTTCGCTTACTCACCTTACTCTCACTTGTTCTCTGCTTCTGTTTTTCCCTACTTGTGCAATTGTCTTCTTCTTGTAATTTGCCAAGAAAGAGAACCCCTCCGGGTGGGCTCCCAAGAATCCTATCTCAGCGTGATGGTATTGCATATAGTCCCACTCATTTTTCGAGTTCCTACTCTACTACTGATAGTCCTTATCTCACTAAAAACATAACTAACTTATTTGTGAGATAACCAATATATGACTAAACCGCAATATTCTTATTATCGCACACTCGCAACTTTGCGTCAACGTGCCTAATTTTCGGTCCTGTAAAGCATATGCAGGTACTCTTACTGTTCCAGTGGTGCCAACTCTCCGGACTCCGACTCCGGATTTCTTTTCTCCAAATTTCAGCCTTTTACTCGATCAACCTTTCAATCTTTTAGTGCAGCGCCCCCCCCCTCCCTTCGGGGGGCGCGCACGGACACGTAACATATCGTCTACGACGAGGTTACGTCACCACATAGCGGGCCACCAAATTTTACCGCGATACGATAAGTCTAACCAGGGTATATTATAATAAAATATAATGATAAATAATAATAATAATCAATAATAATATTCATATAATATCATAAATTATAATAATTAATAAATATATAATCCATCAATCTTATATTTTTCATAGATGTATCTCTGAATAATATATAATACTTAATATAATAATAATAATAAAGTAAATCAATATATTAAATGATAAATTTCTATTCTTACACCTCGAAATATTTAACGTTATGACATTATCACCAAAAGCGCCGCTATCAGTGATCAAACGAGCCTCCGTGGGAAAAGCGAAAGGTCTCTCAGAGAGCCGGCGTGACCTTGAACTACCGCTCAACTCGTTCTATTACTACAACGATTAATCGCTAATGTTAAAATTATAGGTAATTTATTTTCAGTTTCATATTATATTTTTACAAGCGGGTCCCAAATATAAAAAAGACGCATTTGAAATGTTTTAGGGGTAATAAACATATCGATAATCGACTTGGACTCCATCAAAAATGATCTTCTGATCATTTAAATCATTCCAGGAACCAAAAACCCCCTTTGGGGGGGCTGTGCCTCTGAGTTTAGGTTAAACGGTTTTCCAGACCTTAAATTCGGTCTCACCGACCTTAAAAACCCTAACCTTAGACACGTTCAAGCTTGAAAAAACCAAATGTTGCAAATATTTGTTTTGCAACATTGTGCAACATCGGGTTGGAAATTGTGCGCTGTCAGTTTTAAAACCCTTTGTCCTGTGCTGTATTTAAGATATTACTATATCTATAAACTTATTATTACATATATACTATATATTATATTATAATATTATAGTATATAATATTATATTATTAGTCGTATTATCGTATATATATTAAATCTATAGTATATTATATATACCTTACTTATTTATATAGAATATATATATATATCTAATTTATACTATATCTTAAATAATCTTTGAAGTGGTGAGTTAAAACTGAGCGATCAAAACATTGTTAATACAAAGAAAACGCGTGAATTATTTTGAAAGAATTAACGCGTAATTACTTTTGTGTTACAGCTCACTCGCGTTTCGTAGTTACCGAAGCAGAAAGACGACATCAGATTGTGTGCAGGTAGTTTCGTGAAATGCTAAAAATCTTTTTCGGAAATATCCGGAAAACAAGAGAAAAAAAAAGTTACGGCAAAATAGTTGCAATCCAGGTTAGGTAACAAGTACTTCTGCATCTCGATCCCATATAGGATTAGTATAGGTTTACTGCATCTGTACCACTATACCTAATATTGGGCACTATTTTTTAGGATGCCTCCTAGTTCAGGTTATGACTAAGATTTTGCTGTAAATAATAGTGAAATCAATAATGAAAGTAAAATAACTCCAGCAATAGGAAACTAATTTTTAAGTTCCTGAAACATTATTTTTTACCCTGCCATAAATTCTTTCACGTTTGAACACTAAAATAAGTTTTCTTTGTCATGCAAAATGTACGATCTTGATCTTACTTTTAGTGAAAAGTTTTGAATGTTTTAAAATCGTATTATTTCCCAAATTCTATTCATATTGTATACCATTAATATCTAATACTAACAATATATGATTTTTATTTACAAGAAAACATAAGAAAGCTGATCCATATAAAGCATTAAGGTAAACTATATATATACTATATATATCTATATTATATATATATATAATAAATAATTATTGCAACGATATAGTCTGTATACACAATATAATCATAAAGTTATTAAATAATATATATATATTATATATATATAATATATATATATATTCGCTATTTTTAGAGTTGCTGCGAGTGTTTGCAGGTGTAGGTGTACTGTTGCTTAAAAGTGATGTAACAATGGATCGAACGATCATTTGATTGATGCATTGGAAAAGTAATTCCAATAAAATTTATTAAGATTCGATCGCGCTTAAAAAATAAAATGCGAGATTTAATGAGGTTAAACAACCGAGGAATGGTATAGCATTTAATAATCATGAATTGTGATTAAATATACTATATTCTACATCATATAACTGTACCTCGGGAATAACACAACAGCTTCCACACATATCATCCATATTATTCGTAGCTGAAACCTCTATATTCTTCACTCCTCGACTAATTCACTTTAACCATTAAAATATATATATATTATACCTATAGTAGAATCTTAATGTAGCTCATTTATCACTCCACTACCTAACTCTCCTTATTAATTCACTATGACTTATCATCATATACATCATTATATAATATAATACATATATTGATACTACTACCGTACTACTACTACTACCGCGATGTTACAACTACATTTTTCCTACATACTATATACATATATATATATAGAGGTACGTACGAATTACTATTACTCAGCATTATAACGACTGAAATACACCATTTTAGAAAAACATAGTTGTTGCGTGCTGGTAGAACATATATCTATATAATATAGTACCTACCTATATAATATATATATATACTATATACTATATATATAGTATATAATTATAATATATATATATATATATATTATATATATATAAATAACTATAATATACAGTATATTTGCACCCACGCTTTCTCCAAGACTGGGGGGGTAAGGTTGCGTACATGCACGGGACAACAGAAAAGTAGATAGAGAGCTATAAATGAAGCACAGTCTCGAAAAGAAAGCTCAACCTTACCGCCCCCTTATACCTTCTTGGAGAACTCGTCGCGATCAGAAAATCCACCCTAGAGCTTCACGGGGACCGCGGACGGACCATTCACTATCGGCATTCTCGCTATCTCTTCACTCTCGCTAAGTTCAACAGGGATATCCGTTTGTGACCCTCATACTAAGTCCACTATGAGGCTGAGTGACCACCATCCCCCCATCCGATTATCACTAATAGCTTCTACCTTCGTCCCATCTCTCGCCAATTACCTTTAAGCATACTTTACATACTCACTTCATGCACTCTCTCAGAACGCTTTTCACTCGTACTCTGCTCGTTCTCTGCAGAGCACACTCATATAGCTTCACCTACTATATCTCTCCCTTTCACCCCAACCCGATATGCTCGAAGACGTGCCTCATCCACTGTTGATATATTCTCGTTCAACACCATGATACTCTAGACATTCCATTGTGCTCTCTTTCTTATTTTCACCGTGCAAACTGCTCTAGCGTGATAAAGATCTCTCTCGCATAGTGGAGCCCACTCCAACGACCGGACACTAGACATCGCTTACCATTACTTATATAATTCTGTGTTATCAATTACGGCCGACAATGTACTTCTTTCTTGCTGACGGCACGTCACTCTAGTTCTCCCCCATGAGTCCATATACTCATCTCTAAACACTCACGACATATCCCCCTTCTTTTATATGTTGTAGTACCTTTACTTTCACATGTTATCTAATACTTAAACACTCTATCTACTCTATATATTCATCAACGGAGGGTACAACTTCAATCAATACGATTCAATATTCCACATGGGCCGTCACTTTTAATCGGACCTCTTTAGCTTTCTCTACTTCTCAACACTTAACAACAACCACCCTAAGCATTGTCCATTGAACATGCTATAGCCTAGATAATATGTGAATATAGATCCAATACACTGACATGTAGCATTCCATGCTATATACTTCCAGTATTCCATCGATAGATACCTAATCATTATATTGATCTCAGTTCCTCGTTCTACCTGTGTAAGACCCTAGTCACTCGTAGAGCGCTTCTGCCAATGGTCATCTGATGTAGCAATAAGCATACGAACATCAGATCGAATTTATACCAAATATATCTGTCAGCCAGCTAATCTAGTCCTTTCTGTACTCCATCACTCATACTAGCCCACGCGATATACAAACAATTTCCACATCTACACCTACGGTACTCTTACAGCATCAAGATTCCATTCCCTATGTCTCATACGTCCTCAGATCCTGAGGAACATATATATGCTTATGTATTATACTTGTTATCTAATTTAATAACTCAGATACTTTTGTACCAGGACTGCTACGCTCTACTCTACTCGATATGCTAACTGAACATCAGACATGTCGACCAGTTTATCTCTCGTGTATAAGTCTGGCACCCCGTCACATTCTAGATCTGACGAGCGTCTATTTTGCTTCTCTTTGATCACATTTGTATCTCTCCAGCCACTAGATTACTACATAGAGTCGAAGGAGACGATATTATTCCTTTTTGCGCTCTTCTCTTGTCATCGCATTCAGAGACTTGACCGATGCCTGCTTTATCGTAACTCGTCATGTGATCGGTAGCGTAGCGTAAGTCTACGACTTGCGAGCTGACTCCATCCTCTTCTTTACTGGACCGTCATGTACTGCTATATCTACGCACGTGCTACACAAGGGCCAACAAGCCTTTATACTACACACTTAGTTTCTGTTATCTAGCTTCGATGTCTCTGTCTAGCTCTGATGAGGCACCTATTATAACATTAATATCTGTATCGTGCGAATAGACTACTCTGATTCGAACCAAGCCTTGTTTTCGCGTTAATTACGATATGCTGTATAACAGATCTTACATTACTACCTTCCGTGCGGATCCACAATCACAGCCGAGTGCGTGCTAATAATCAAGCCTGTCATAAATACATTCTCGTTAACGGTGACGATCGTAGCATATATATTGGCATTCTTGATATATCTCTCGCGTCTCCTTTATCACTGCTATCGCTGTACTACATATACGATGATACCATCTGCAGTCATGTATGCACACAGTCGAGCGTCGAGTCTATCGTATCCCCCGATCGCTCTTATCTCAGCGAACTCACACTCTCAGCTATTATGATGTGTAACCAGCTATATCAGTAGTGTCAGCATCAGGTCCTGCTATCTCAGCAGGCAATCCCACTCGATTCGCGCTCAATACGAGCTCTCCTTCTTCCTTCGTCTCATCATTTTCATTTGTCGCCTGCGATAGCGAAATGAATTCATGACTTATCTATATTCGCCCTTCTTGTCGTCTTTCTCGTTGTCTCATACATCTGCTCTATGAGGCTTTTAGCAAAGTAGATGCATTTATTAATGCTTCCGAGTTATCATGTCTCTCTACTCTCATTAGCAAGCTGACACGTTCATCCGTAGTCATCTTTCATATGGGTACACTCTTCTTCATGAATCAATCTTCTGCCATCATCACATTCATAGTTCGTGATGCTCAAGTGATATGGATGTCATTCACTTATCTGGATTGTATCCACTTATTACAAGCACGCTCCGCTCATGATACTTAGAATAATGGCTTCAGACCCTTCGTGAATAGATATGATCTTAGTGTTTCTGTGCTAACGCTTATGATAACTGAGTACGTCACTAGTAATCTAGACAATAATAAAATAAAAATCACGCATAGAATAAAGTGATATGCAAAGTCTAGTTCTCGTAGAATAGTCTTTCCTCTCGTCCTCTACAACCATTCATACACTCCTTCATACGTCGCACCTTTACTTTTGTCTCGTAATATCTGTGATACACTAGTACTCTCTCACGTTCAACCCCCATACTCAGTACAATTATTCCCCTGTCTCTCTAATACCTAAGTTGATTCCGTCTCTGCTAATAGATCTACTCTCCCTAACTATCCATGATAAATTTCGACACTGCACTCTATATCGCACACACATCTCAGCACTATAGGCACACACCGTCACCTCCATAGCTACATCTAACATGCTTGATCAGAGCATGCTATCGTTCTCCTCCGTCCGCAATACTCTCACATCATAGATCCATGTACTTCGATCCATCATTCTGACATACATGACATACCTTCATAATCCCCCTGCATATCACCCGCCATCCTTATTCGAATTTCAAACTACTGTATCCTATAATGGAACCTGTGCACAACACCTCATGAGTCACAATCCAGTCGTCATTCCATGTCATCACACTCTCACATCACACCACGGCACTCTCTCTCCCCCCCTCGCTCTCTCCCGCCTCTCTCACATCATCCCCCTACACTCACTCTTCCACTCTATCTCTACTCATGTATGCACTGATACGCATTCGAACTGTCTATACCTATGGTGTCGTTCCATGACTTCATGCTAAGTGCTTATATCTTCGGTGAACTCTCTCCTATCTTAATATATACGTACAACAGCCGTTTAATCCGCAATTAGATCTCGTAATATCAAACACCAATCTTACTAGATGTCATCTCATGACATGTGTCACTAACATATCAGCGCTCCTCGTCCATCATATATGACGCTCTTCTCCTCTCGCCTCTCATTAATATGATGACCTCCACTTTATTGTATCACGCCTTGTTGCATACTCCTCTATGATTAACACCGGATCTCCAGATGATTATTCTATACTCTCTATACAGATATGGGCTCTTCCTTCTCACAAGGGTTAGTAGCCGTCACTCTGATAGAATTTACCAACTAACATGTAGTCATTTTGTTTCATTTTTATACACCACTATGATATCCTTAACAAGACTCCGTATCTGAGCTTCCTAGATAACAGACAACTTATTATACTCCTCTGCAAGACTTCTCATGACTTTCCAGCTCAATAAGTACCGTCGTCATTACGAGTCTACTGAGAGCTCTATCAATAGCAAATCAAGCATATGCGCATGTAATCCTTCCCCTGTACGGGATCATCTCTGATAGATATCCATAAGCTCACTGCATTACCTTATCCAGAGTCACGCGCTCCTCCATTCTGCATCACGTGTCTATCGACATTACGTGGCCGTAATGCCATTGATGGCGCATATGCTTATCAGCCATCAATATTCTATCTAGATTCTCCTCTCGTTATTACTGTCTCTCAACAGACACATATCTAAAATGGTAGCACGATCTACTCCGCTGAATGCTTGTGTTACACCAAACTTCCAATCCGAATCAATCACCATCTCGCCCTAGTTCTTGATCATGGATTGACTACAAAATTTCTTATCTTTCATTCACCATATTTTTTAAAATCAACTTAATTAAAACTCTTTGACAGGGATACAAAATTTCGTCATTTCATGTTAATTTTTACACAAGAACTTGATTTCCTGAAAACATTATTACTGAAGAATGGGTCCCAGAATTTATAATTGACAACTTTTCGAAAATTACTTTAAACAATTTAAAGACAAATCTCCAAGCTAATTAACAGGCTCCTAATGGAATATGTTTGTAGATGAGGATTGCTCTCTGGGGAAATCAGTTTAAGAATTCGACCGTAAATTGAGTGTGGTTTTAAACACAAACTTTACAGTTTTAATTTAGATTTAGATTTTTCGAGTGAAAACAAAATTGGGAAATATTTACATTTAAGATGAAACTCCCTTTACCTCTATAGCTCATCAGTCAATATGCAATTACAATGCGCGTGACTGCGATTGGCCACCTACATCCAGGAAAGAAAATACGAGAGCCTTTCCATACCGTATTAGATGAGACATTAAAGGTGAATTTCATTAGTACTCAGACCATTTAAATCATCCCCCTATTCAGCTATATAAAAAAATCGTCATTCGCTTCAGGGAAAAAGACGGACACACTGTATCAACCATGCACTCACGAAGTCTGTGGAATATTAGTCCAACTGAGAACCCGATCTTCAGTTGTTAGAATCCTTGATATAATTTGGCATTCAAACCGACCGAAATAAAAATCAAGCCCTTAACTGTCTATTATAACAGAAGTGAGATTGTTAATCATGAACTGTTAACTGCATAAATTGTAAAGCATTTAAAGATGTACAATGCATTTATTGGTTTTCAGACTTTATATCATTTGAAACATGAAAGAAGCACAAAGAATAGTCAGTTATACTAATATCTTATCAATTATATTATAAGTCTTGAAAATATGAAGAAGGATTTTTATCCGAAAACTAGTCGGCTAATAAATAATTTTAAATGATTTCAAATTTGTTTTGGTTATACTCGCTATTATTATATAATAATATATTATATATATATATATATATATATATTTATATATATATATAATATATATAATATAATATCATATATATATATATATCATATTATATTATA
Source organism: Trachelipus rathkii (assembly GCA_015478945.1). NCBI lineage: Eukaryota > Metazoa > Arthropoda > Malacostraca > Isopoda > Trachelipodidae > Trachelipus > Trachelipus rathkii. The sequence continues at coordinate 17,483 of JABUQX010022299.1, forward strand.
TATTATATATAAATATAG
>JABUQX010022299.1:22500-35000 GCA_015478945.1 Trachelipus rathkii
TTATGCACTAGCTAAATTTCATCTATCTGCGAGTATTTTCAAGTTTTGGGGCTCATCCCCATCACATATTGAGCGTAGCGGCACAAACACTCGGCACAAGGTAGGTAACAAAACCAGCTAATGTGGTAGAAAATTTGAGGGGGATACGTCAACTAGAAATTCCCTAAATTGATGAGAGAAGAAAAGTGTGGGTTATGAGACTTGTTTCTAACCCTTCTAAAAATTCAAACATCGGTCAAGCTGGCCTCAAAATTGATCTCGCCGACCTTAGGAACTCTTAACTTGACCCATCAAGCGTAAAAATCTAACGATTTTAGAGAAAATCCAAATTATGTCGTTATTTGACTTGGATTCCTTGCTCCAAATGCCTCACCGACCTCGAAATCAACTTCCCTGACCTAAGGAATCTCTAATTTAACGTTTCAAGCGTCAAAATCTAACGGCCTTAAGAAATTTCAAGTCATGTCGGCCATTGACTCAGACTGGCCGGTTCCAAACCCTCAGAAAGTGCCTCAACGACTCCGAAAGCCCCTAATTTGACGCTTCAAGCTTGAAAAAAGCTGGAACATGCGGTAAAACGCGGGAAATTGCCGCAAACGCGGTTTCGAAACCTCACATTTTGGGGTGTAGGATCCTAAAATCGGTCACGGCGGGGAAAAATATACACTCTGCTCAGACGAAAAGCCAATATCGCTAAAATCTGATTTGGCGCCTTTTGTGGCGCATTTTTACTACTTTTTGTGGCGCTTTTTCACCCTCCAATCTCGACATATATACTACTACTATCGATACAGAAAACACAATTAAGAGGTAGAAATAAAAAAACGAATAAAGGATGAAAGGATCTCCAATACACTCAAAATGAAGCAGATTACTCTTTAGACTTGTATGGAAAATACAAAGATATGAGACACTAAAAACGAAAAAACACAAAGAATGGATAGTAAATTTGAAGAAGTTGTAGTCATGGACGATCTTCGTTTTTCAAATTGATATTCTTGGCATTGCATCGCTAAGATAGCTCTCTCCTCCGAAGAATGGTCAGATATTCAATGTGGGGTTTCTTTGATATCTCTGACTAGTCATGCTGTAGACAAGGATTTCAAATGCAAAAATTTAATATATATATATATATATATATATATATATATATATATATATATATATATATATATATATATATATATATATATTATATATTTGTGTATATATATATATAATATATTATATATATATATATATATATATATATATATATATTACTTATTTGATGGAATATAAGCGAAATGGAACGTATTTCAGATGATGCTCGCTTTGTCATGAGAAATATTATTGCAAATATAAAGAAATTCTGTTTTTTCTTGAGTGAATAACACAAACTACCTCAGTTATCAATTGCATCTTAATATTAGATATGGTGGACATCTCAAGCAACAGTCTGTGAAGTATTCTTAAATTGTAGGTTAATTATGGCCAATTTTAATCATTCGACCATTGCCCCAGAAGAAATGAAGAAAAGACAGACAAAAATTAAACTTCCTCTCTTTGTATGTTGATCTTTGTCTTCAAACTTTCCAGAGAAACGGCCACCTGTTTCAGCTTGGAAACTATTTTAGTACTGTGGAGCAGCAAACTGGTGGAACTTGCGTTCGTACTACTTTGACTTCCTTTGAGTTAATTACAGCTTTGGAGGTGTTTCTCTCTAATATTGAGGCGTCTACTCCATTCTATTGCAATCACCGACCTACATTTAAATCTGTTTGTTAATGTAATATCTATTGCTTGAGCTTTTGTGTTCTATTACTAATGAGATAAATGCCAGAATTTTCTGTTCATTCTAATACAAAGATAATTAGGTTCAACCGAGTAGTGCTTTGTGATAATCGCACTTAAAGAGATTGTGAACATTTTAAAAACCTTGATTTATCTTATATATATATATATATATATATATATATATATATATATATATATATATATATATATATAATTACTATAGTAATTATGTATATATATATACTAAAGTTTTAATTTCAATATATATATATAATATATATATTATATAATATATATATATATATATATATATATATATATAGTAGTATTGTTCCGGTTTGAGCGAGACCAGCCTTTTCGATATGAAGGAATAGAGATATTTGCTTTAAACTTGGAATATAATCTATATATGGGATAAGGACGAATCCGTGTAATTTTCAAGTCTGTAGGATGTATATAGAGGGTGGTCACCCCCGAGGGTGGACGCCGATATTGCGCTTACGCCCTTGTGGCATGATCTGAGAGCTCAAGATTAGGCCTAACAAGCGTTTGGGCAACCGAGCACTTGGAGGTCAAACAGACCGAAGGTCTGTTTGACCGACAGACACAGACTGAGCGCGCGTGCGCATACACATACACATTATTATTATTAATATTACATCGAAGATTCGATTTCCGAAGGAAATCGAATCTGAGTCGAAAAACGATCCCTGTAAGGGATCGTTTTTTTACGTCCTCCTACTTCGGATTCCACCGTGGTTTCTTCTTCGCATCCGGTTCTGAATCCAATATATATCTACATGGGTTAGAGTTAACGTATCGCTTTCAAACTTGGTATATGTTCTATTTAGGTGATAAACTGATCCCACTCGAGTTTTGGTGATCGTAGGTCCACCCCCTAAGGGGGTGGTGCCCCCTTAGCGCCAAGGTCAAATTCGTCCTGAAAACCATGTTAGGCTTAACGTATCGGGCTAAAATTTGGATGTGATTTATATGATGACGCAATCTCGTCGGAGACGAGATTACGTTTCTCTGCGTCTCCCCTCCATAATGGGGAACGCTACCCCCAAAAAAAAAAAATTAAAAATGATCGTAGAAGACTGAAACTTGGAGAAAGGTTGAAGGAGCCAAAGCCGGAGAACGGAAAAACGGAGTCGGGTTGGATTCGGTTTCGGAGTCCTGGGACCCCACCGGAGGGGGGTCTCCAGTTTGAAAATAGAAGAAGAAATGCATGGAATGTAAAATAGAGGATGAAGGAAAGAAAGAAGAAAGGAAGAAGAGGAAAAGATGAATAAGGAGGGAAAAAATGAAGAAGGAGTCTGACTCAGAGAAGTATGATTGACAGATGCAATCCGTTGCGCTGGCTCGGTGCGGTGCTGAGTTATTTAAATATTAGTGTAATAATACAATATTTTTGTTAAAATAAATATGTTTATAAGGATGTAGATCTCAACTAAGGGTGTTTGAGACTCCCTCAAAAGCAAGAAGGTAGCGTCCTCAGGCTCCCGGTCGATGCGTGGGAGCGCCCGCAGGCGCGCTAGCCAGTGCAATCACGCCGGCGAAAATCGCGCGTGCCCGCGCGCCCGCAGACGTGCCCGGCCGGCGCGATCCGACGCGTGTGCGCGCCCGCAGGCGCGCCCGCCGGCGCGATCCGACGCGGGAGGGGTGCGTGCGCGCACCCCCCTCGCATCCTGCATGTACGATCCGGTACGAGAATGCAAAAGTGTTCTGTTTTCAACTTAATTTTTTATTTTATTTTTAAACTTTTCATGTTCATAACGTAAAAATTCAATCTATTGATTCATGTCATATTTTTCTTTGGTATAAATAAGTTCTTTTGAAAAAAAGTGGGAAAAGAAAACAAGTTTTTATTTTAAAGCCTTTATAACATAAGAGCAAACTACATAATCCGTTTAACATAATAAATTTAAAACATCAAATATATTTACAATTTTTATTAAAAAGAAACATTATTTAAAAAAACATAATAATGAAATATAAATACAGTATACAACCACATAATTAGAACCTGATAGTTGTAACAGGAAAACATTAAGGTCTTAACATATTTGACATTATTATATTTTTTAAAAAAGATGTCACACACAATGATTACTAAACATAAAATCTAAATGCAGAGAGTCAAGGAAATAAACAACATTATTTTTATTCTTATACACAGCTATCCAGTGTCCCTTGCTTGAAACATCCCGGGGAGAAGTGTTGAAGATAAGACCAGAGTCGGTATCCAATTTCATAGAACAGAGATATATATATATATATATATATATATATATATATATATATATATATATATAATATAATATGATTATATATTTTTTTATATACATATAGTATACACTATATATATAATAGTATATATATATATATATATATATATATATATATATATATGTATTTAGAATATTATTATGTACCTACCTTATCATTGCGTACATTCGATGTATTGTTCTAAACTTCTTAGGCCTTGGTTCGTGACATAGGTGTAAATGTCACGCGCCGATATTTTCAAAGATTGTTCTTTGAACCCTGATGTTTTCATTTCTTTGTCATAAAGATAGGTGAATTTTTCAAGATCGATAGCATCAATAACTCCGGGATCCTGTGATTCGATCACATTGTGTTCGTCATATATTGTATAGAGTATACCATGCGACAAATTAATGAGTTCATCCAGTAAATCAACTTCAACCATACGCTTACATATTTCTTCTTGCATTTTGATAAAAGGCTGTAATATTTTCACGACCACTTACACAAACACCGTATGAAGTGGGGCGGAAAATTCCAGTTGAATTAGGTCTCCACCAAACACGTAAATCGATGGATTCAATATTGTTATTTAGTGAAAAAACAAGAGTTAACCTTTTTGAATCGTCTTCTTCTCCGCCATTGATCGCAACACCCCAGGAATTTGTTACTGATGATGAAATGTACTTTTCATTTATCCATGTATTAACTTCATCGAACACCCGACTTAATTCTTCACATGATAGGAATAAAGATCTGTTAGGTGGATGAGAGGAATCAGTGCAAGTAAAGTAACGCTCACCACTCGACTTGCGATGAAAAGTTAAATTTACAATATTTTTAGGATGAGATACCTTCCAGGCTATAATATCGTTTACAAATTTATTATTCACAAGAGAAACCATGTTTATAGTTTAATGTCGGACCTTCAACTAATGCTGAGCTTCAGCTATCCCTCTTTTAAGAAGAATGTAATCCTCTCTCTCACAATAACAAAAGATGATGCAACAAACCGGTTTATACATCACTAACCCTAAAACGATAGCCCTAACAAGAATGAAGGTGGGCGGGGCTTATAACTATTGCGTAATGTTATGTTTTTTTTTCTTATCCCTAATGGATTTCTCTTGTAATATAGCCTTAGGCTTACATTTTTTAACCATTCTTATCTTTTTTTTTTTCATAATTTCTTTACATAGGGCTAAGGTTGTTTGTTATTTCGTTTTCTGAATAACCCTAAAGATGAATGTATTGATTTAGGGTATGTAAAAACGTTACAAATTTAGTAAAAAATTTGACTTAAATCAATAGATCAATAGATCACAAGCGGATAGGTGGGTAGCTGGATGGTGGCTGGATTGGGGTTTGATTTATTGATTTACTGATTTAGAGTATGTAAAAAATGTAAATTTGTAAGTTATAAACATAAAAAGAGTAAGAAATTGAGTTAACAAACCATTTATAACATAAACGCAAACCTTTTCTTATTCATTAGTGATCAGGTATCAATCTAGAATGGACGTTGGTAAATTTATGTTCCGGACTCCTGCTACTTGTCTTGTGTCTGGTCCTACAGGATGTGGGAAAACCTTTCTGTTATTAAACATTTTAAAAGAGGTCGAGATTTTCGAACAAAAGCCTGTTAAAATCATATGGTGTTACAGTGTTTACCAAGAAAAGTTTAAAGACTACAAAGATGTAATCGAATTTCATGAAGGGTTATATGACATAAAAGCTCTTCAATGTTTACCAGGGCATAAAATTATAATCCTTGATGATTTGATGCATAAATTGAATGAGGCTATAGCCGAAACTTTCACAGTTTACTCGCATCATTTAAACATCACAGTGTTTTTTATAACACAGAATATCTTTCATCAGAATAAGTATATGAGGGATGTCTCTTTAAACACGCAGTATTTAATATTGTTTGGTCAAAGAAGGGACATGAGTCAGGTCAATGTTGTGGCCACCCAAATGTTCCCTACTCAACGTAAAGAGTTCTTAAAAGTATATAAAGAAGTTACATCTATACCTCATGGTTAATTTACTCTTTGAGCTTCAATCCTACAGAACACGCATAGGGTGTTAATGGCGTACCACAATATCTTTACTAACGAGATTGAGAAGACAGTATACATACCTGAATACATGAGTACTCTATGTATGTCTTTTAGATTAATTTACCTCTTATGGAGAAAATTTTAAATCCCTGAAACTTTCTGAAAAACGTAAACTGGTTCTGTGTAAGAATGAAAAAATTTATACAATGTAATAGCTGAAGTATCCTAAATCTTAATAAAAGGAATATGTTTCCTTTAAAGAGAGCTCAGAAGGTGAAGTTACGTCGTCACCGCAACATCATTAAAAAACTTGCGGGTAACGCAAGAAAGCTTAAAAATAAAAAGAAGCTATTACAGAAAGGCGGAGGTGTGTTCCTACCTTTACTCTTTTCCGTTATAGCCCCTTTGATAACCAAGTGGCTTGCTCAATGATGAAGAAGGTCGTGGTTTTACCCTACAACGATTATGAGAAGCTGAAATATAACACAGAAACCTTACAGCCACAACAACAACAACAACAACAACAACAACAACAACAACAACAACAACAACAACAACAACAACAACAACAACAACAACAACAACAACAACAACAACAACAACAACAACAACAACAACAACAACAGCAACAACAGTTCGAACAACCTCGATCAGCCATTCAGCAGCATCAGATCGGACATAATCCTTATCACCCATTGATTCAACAGCAGCCTTTGAGTTTATATGATCCTCAAGTTGAACAGATAAATAATTATGAGAAGGAACTGCAGCAAATATTAAACTCCGATGTTAACATTCATGAAAAAAGAACCCTATATCAAAATGCTATACAAAAATTAGTAGATTTAAAAGTTTTATTAAAATCACCCAAGGAAGATACAGCTCTAACAACAGATACTAAACCCATGGTGAAAAGAGAAGCTAATTTTAGACATATACTCAAAGAAAGCTTACCAGTGAGAAGTAAGAAAACGGGTATAGCTCTATATAATATTTTAAAAGATCAGATTACATGGGATGATCTCGGTCAAATCATTATTGATGGAGAAACAATACTTGGATCGAATATTGTTGACTTGATATCTGATCTCTCCCGTGAATGGAAGAAGGCTCCAGTGACAGGATGGAACAGGATCAAACAAGAACTTCAGACTATTAATTTTCCAAGAAGTTTAATCATGAATAAACAAAGATTAGCGGATCTGGATAATATTCCAACGACGCCTAGACCTGATGCAAGTCCTGCTGGTACTTCTTTTGCATCGGATAGATCAAAGTTGATAAATAGAGGTACATTGCGATCAAGAACGAGTCGAATAAGAAAAAATCCATACAAAGTATCAAAATGGATTAGCATCTGATTATTTATTATGATTTTTTTATATGATTGTATTATTTGTAATTTAAAATTATGTATATATTCTATGTTATCTTTCTGTATACACTTGCTATGTTTTTTAGACTTGTAATTTAAAATAGTTAATATTATTTTGTAATTAAAAAATAAAATACTTCATATATACATCTGATTTTTTTTATATCACCTTTCAGTATAAATGAATAAAATTTTTATTGTTAATGTCATTGTGAATCATGGAGGCCAAGGAAGCGGTCGATAAATATTACTTTGATGTGAAACAGCCATACAGTTACGGGGGTTTTTCAAGGTTTGCTTCAAAGTTTCCTCAAATTAGTAAAAAAGAATTGAAAAAATATTTAAAAGGTGAGGGGACGCTTTTACCCTTCATAAACCTATACGAAAAAAAATTTCCTACACGGAAAACTATAGCTCCTCATTAGATAGCGTATGGCAGCTAGATTTTTGACCGATATGATAAAAATATAATCTTACAAATGAGGGGTATCAGATATATTCTTTTTTGCGTAGATGTATATCCAGAATACTTAATGGTTAAAGGTTTTAAAAAGTCAAAAAAATACAAAAGACTGTTGCTTATGGCTATCAGAGAAATTATAAATAAGGATAACAGATATCCCAAAATGATATGGACAGATAAAGGTACAGAATTTTTAGGTAAAGAGTTTCAAGAAATAGTTACTGAGTATGATATAGGGTATTACAACACATTTTCAGTTAATAAAGCTGCAATAGTTGAAAGAGTACAAAGAACTATAAAAGAAAGAATGCATAGGTATTTCACAAAGATGAATACATTTAAATATATAGATATACTACAGGACTTGGCTTACTCTTATAATCGGTCTCATCATAGAACACTTAAAGAATACCCCTATAGAAGATGGGTAAAGACAAAACCCTTTGTACCTATCAACCCAAAGGGAAAAATAAAAGATAACACCGGTATTAAAGTAGGAGACTATGTAAGAGTATCCAGAACTGATGAAAATTTCAGAAAAGGGTATGAAGCAGGATGGTCGAGAGAGGTTTTTAAAGTAGATACTATCAGAGAATTCCCTAGAGACATGTTAAAATTATACTATCTAGAGGATTTAGACGGAGAAAAAATAAAAGGAGGATTCTATAAACAAGAAATACAGAAAATACAATTTGATCCTAAGAGTCATGAGTATAAAATAGAAAAAATAGTAGGATCTAAAGGGAAAGGTAAAAATAGACAGTATCTTGTCAAATGGGTAGGATACCCTGCGAAGTTTAACAGTTATATAAATGCTAGTGAAATTAAGAAACATTGATCAGTTTACGTTGAGAACATGGAGAGTGAAGATCATTTCTATTTAACGCTGCCCTCATCGGCTTCTATGGATCTACATCCGGAAAATAAAATATCAGACTATACTACAGAGTTATTGAATCCTATAACTTTCGATAGAGAAATGTATGAAGCGGGATTAAGTGAAATGATACTGGATGCCGATATAGAGAATAGGCCTGAATCATATTTGGTGTTTTCGATATTTAGAAATGTTGATAATGTTAAAAATGTATTAAAAATTAACGCTGATATGCCTGTCAACAAACGAGGCAAGAAAGAATATGACGTTGAAAGATATTACATAAACCGTGGTTTCTATAAATCGGTTACCGATGTGTTCCTAGATTTAAACAAAAAATTTGAAGCAAGTCAGTTATGTAAAGATTTAGTGTTTCTTGTTAATAAATCCGTTAACGAGGATAACGTGTTAATCACCTTAAAATCTCAAGCTCAAGTAAACCTGAACGATAAAAGTTTATTTATGTTCAAGTCCTTCAGGTTGGTTTCGTAATTGTCATTACTCCTATGTAAACAAAACATCAAGAAATAATATCAAACCATCTCTAAAGGATCTAATGCGTTATATACCAACGATGGAAGCGCATGTCACAAAAAATGACACCGAGAGTTCATTACATTTTGTATGCATGCCTTCTAAGATGTTTCAAGATCCTGGTATGGCCTATGTTTATACCGATATTATAGATCACCAGTACGTAGGGAATACTAAAGCCTCTTTGTTAAGAGTAGTTCATTTTCCTAAAGGTAAAAGAGTTATAAGTTTTCCTAATGTTCACTACTTACCCTTGAGTAAGACCCAACTGAGTTCGATTCGTATTTATATAAGAGATGTAGAAGGTAAGCCATACCCATTCACGACTGGAACAGCAGTGTGTAAAGTACACATTAGAAGGAAGCTCCGATAAATAATAATAATAATGGAAAGAGAACGAGTCTTCAGGGGGTCAAGAATGCAGAGGGGGTATGGTTTAGGTGGATTTTTTGCTTCGTTGTTCAGACGGGCCATCCCTTTGTTTAAATCAGGAGGTAAATATCTTGCTAAAAAAGCAGCTAGGACAGGTATAGATACTTTCCAGGATATTATGGGAGGTGTCGATCCTCGAACAGCTGTAAAACGACGACTAGCCGATGCTTCTGATGAAATGTTAGATGATGTTAAACGAAAAATACGACGTAAGATGACAGGTCAAGGTGTAGGTCGTCGTAAAAAACCTATAAAGAGGAATAGGAAAGGACCACTAAAGAAAAAGTGTATTGATGTGTTTACCCTTTAATAACGATGATGAACGATTATTATTTTACATAAACAGTGACAACCTGTAACTATTTTGTATATAAGAAATGTTTAAACAAATCTCTCCTCATTATACGTCCAGTGATTGTACCAGCAAGATGCATTTCCTCCATCCCTCCAGCCCAGACTGTTGTAAGAGCGAATTGGATCTCTTCTCTGTGAACCCTACACAGATTAGTGTGAGTGAATCCAACTTTATTAGTATTAATCCCGTTCACGCAATCACAAATACAGATGTGCCTCTCGAATTCAATATCCCCGGCACTTCTGACCAATATCTTGACCCTTCGAATGTGTTTTTATATCTAAAGACTAAGTTAGTAAACGAAGATGGGTCAGATCTTACAGGAACCGATCACATAGTATCCACCGAAACAAATTTCCTGTATACGTGTTTTAATCAACTTGAGGTATTTTTAAATGAAACATCTCTAGGAGCATCAGCAGCAAGTTACCCTTATCGAAGTTATATTGAAACTTTATTAAATTATTCTCAAGATGCGAAGGAATCTCATCTACAATCATGTGGATATTACAATTTAAAAGATGTAGAGAACCACAGAACCCATGCTGGTAAATCTAAAAATAACACCTATGAATATTATGGACGGGTAAATGGTGATATATTCTCTCAGGAAAGACTTATTCTACCATCTGTGGATACACGTATCAGGTTAACTAGATCTACACCTGAATTTGCTCTTAATGTTAAAAGCGCTCTTTTAGCAACAACTACGGCTCCAAAGCCCATCTTTAAATTACTGGACGCATATCTTTATGTACGTAAAGTGAAATTATCCCCCATTAAACATATGGAAATAGAGAAATCTCTTTTGACCGATACAGCGAAATATCCAATCAAGAGAATTGAGACTAAAATTTTTAACTTTACCCAAGGGTTATCGAGCATTAATATACCTAACATAGTCAATGGGAGCTTACCTCAGAAGGTAATAATAGGAATTGTAGAACATGACGCATATTCTGGAAACTATGGAAAGTCGCCCTTTAAATTTACCCATTTCGGACTTAGAGGGGTCAGTTTACATGTGAATGGTCAACCTTACGGTCGTGATTATGAGATGATATATGAAGACTCACATTCCCAATGCTCACGACCTTTTTACGATTTATTTGCTAATACTGTATCCTGCAGCGATAACGATAACGGTACGGGTGTTGATCTCAAGAATTATGCTGAAAACAGTAATTTTATATGCATATGATGCTCACTGCTGATCTTTCACTTGTAATGCTTATCATCTCAATATCCTAAGAAAAGGAACTTTAGGGTTGAGTCTCAAATTTGGTCAAAGTTTAACATCCTCAATCTCAGTTCTGGTGTATCTGGAACATCCTCAAATCATCGAGATTGACAGAACACGAAATATAATCTTGAATTATTAATGATGAATGAAGAAGAAATATTAAATGCCTTCGGAAACGAAAGAAGATTTTTAGGCGTATTCGCATGTAATGAACTCTGTTCTGTGAAATTGGATACCGACTCTGGTCTTATCTTCAACACTACTCCCCGGGATGTTTCCAAGCAAGGGACACTGGATAGCTGTGTATAAGAATAAAAATAATGTTTTTGTTTATTTCCTTGACTCTCGACATTAGGAACTCTGGTGTTTGTGATTACTTGTACATCTTTTTTAAAAAATAATCATGTTGGCTATGTTAAAATATATTTGTTATATTACCTATCAGGTCCTAATTTTAATGTGGTGTATACTTGTATTTATTTCATTACTATGTTTTTAATAAATGTTTCTTTTAATAAAATTGTAAATATATTGATGTTAAAAATTTATATGTTAACGATTTGTTTGCTCTTATGTTATAAAGGCTTTAAAATAAAAACTTGTTTTCTTTTCCCACTTTTTTTCAAAAGAACTTATTTATACCAAAGAAAAATATGACATGAATCAATAGATTGAATTTTTACGTTATGAACATGAAAAGTTTAAAAATAAAATAAAAAATTAAGTTGAAAACAGAACACTTTTGCATTCTCGTACCGGATCGTACATGCAGGATGCGAGGGGGGTGCGCGCACGCACCCCTCCCGCGTCGGATCGCGCCGGCGGGCGCGCCTGCGGGCGCGCACACGCGTCGGATTGCGCCGGCGGGCGCGTCTGCGGGCGCGCGCACGCGCCGATTTCGCGGCGGATTGCACTGGCTAGCGCGCCTGCGGGCGCTCCCACGCATCGACCGGGAGCCTGATGACGCTACCTTCTTGCTTTTGAGGGAGTCTCAAACACCCTTAGTTGAGATCTACATCCTTATAAACATATTTATTTTAACAAAAATATTGTATTATTACACTAATATTTAATAACTCAGCACCGCACCGAAGCCAGCAACGGTGCATCT
>JABUQX010022300.1:7500-10000 GCA_015478945.1 Trachelipus rathkii
GAAAGGCTATGACAGTCAAGTTACTGGAGAAGATCCAGGAGACCCTAGATTTCCTTAACCTCCTTTGGACCTCAGATGAAGCCCACTTCCATCTTAAAGAAAAGGTGAACTCAAAGACAAACCCAATGAAGTAGCCACCAAGCCCCTACACTCCCCTAAGTGCACAGTATGGGCTGCAATCTCGGCCAGAGGCATCATCGGACCATTCTTCTTCGAGGAATCTGGTGCGACAGTGTCAGTCACTAAAGATAAGTATGTTAAGGTCCTCGAAACCTTCAAGAGTGAGCTACAAACCCTCTATCCATCGCTCATAAGAAAATTCTGATTCCAGGAAGAAGGGGGCAAGATCTCATACTTCAAACCAGTCCCAAGTTTGGCCCAAAGAGAACTTTGGAGGCCGGGTGATCAGCCTCAAGACTGAGTTTGAGTGGGCACCTCATAGCCCAGACCTTAGCCCCCAGATTTCTTCCTTTGGGGCTATCTCAAGGACCGAGTGTACGCAGGGAGACCCAGGACCATCACTGAACTCAAGGAAACCATCAGGGAGGAGATAAGAGCCATTCCTCGGTCTGTTTGTAAGGACGTCTTGGAAAAAATTTGTGCTGAGCCTCAAGAAATGCACGGAGCTAAATGGAGGTTTTCTGGAACACATGCTTTAGGATGAAGAAGAAAAGGCCAAAGGGTATCATGTTTTAATCTATTTAATTTATTCTAAACGCAATAAAGTAGTTATAACTAAAGGTTCATTTAATTCCGACAAAAAATTAAGAAAATGAAGCTATTGAAAGTTGGGGCCCTTTTTTTTAGTCACCCATTATTCTTGGCGTTTCCTTTTCCCGTGACGCTAATTGAAAAGATATCATTACTTCTCTTTCTGAACAAGCTTCAAAGAGGTTGGATATTCTGAGGCGCCTTTGAAACTTATTCGCACCAAGGGGCATTGTTCGCCCTTGTATTGGGTACGCATCACATATCTGGGGTGGTTTCACACAAACTGTTCTTCTTGATAACGTGTAGCCTATTGGACTTTCAACTTGATAATCTTCTACTTTTACTAACTCTCTCCAATTTCTTTCAAGCCGTCGAACTGTTAAATCATCCTCCTTTTACTAGAGCTATTATAATAGGACAATGCTCTTCTGATCTCTCTCTAATTTACCTCCTCCTCCTCCTCCTCCTCCTCCTCCATTCTCCTCCTCCTCCTCCTCCCCCCCTCCTCCTCCTCCTCCTCCTTCTCCTCCTCCTTTGAGAAGAGTCTCAGTATTCTGTCAATTGCACATAACAATGCAATCTCACTAACTCTCTCACCTCTGGAGTTATTCCCAGATGATTCCCACATGTACCCACAGGCAAGGTCTGAGCACATTTCCTTTTATCTATTTTTTTCAACTTTCATTGATTTGAACACTTTAAATCCCATGTATCTGGTATGTCAATTCCTTTGATTTGGTCTAGATTCTGTTCTCCACAATTCCAGTGGAATTTGGTCGGCCTCCGGTCTTGCCTGCGGGTATATGAGAGTATAGAGGTAGAGTATATATATATATATATATATATATATATATACCTTCTTTATATATATATATATATATATATATATATATATATATATATATATATATATATATATATATATATATATATATACAGGGCCGGATTACCCAATGGGCCAACTGGGCCATGGCCCCGGGCCCCGCGCTTAGGGGGCCCCGCGCTTAGGGGCCTGTAACCTATTTTTTTAGCACGCTTTTTCAAAAATTTCAAAATTTCACACTCTCATTTTTCTTAATTAGAGCAAATTAAAAATATATATATATATATATATATATATATATATATATATATATATATATATAATAATAATAATAATAATAATAATAAAAAATATTAAAATGTCTTGAAACTCTTTTAGCACAAAATCAAAGTTCGAACGTGTAAGAAACAAAGTAAAAACGTTCCAAATCGTTATATTTTCGCTTAAGAACTCGTTCGAATGTGTGTTCAAAGCTGTGCAAGAAATTTTTATAATGTCTTATATATATATATATATATATATATATATATATATATATATATATATATATATATATATATATATATATATATATATATATATATATATATATATATATATATATATATATATATATATATATATATATATTATATAAATATATATATATAATATATATATATATATATATATTTATATACATATAAATAAAAAATTATTTATATAATATATATATATATATATATATATATATATATATATATATATATATATATATATATATATATATATATATATATATATATATATATATATATATATATATATATATATATATATATATATAATAAAAATTATTATGAAACTTTCTTGCATTTCTTTGAGAACGCATTCGAAAGAGTTCTGCGAAATAAAACGTTTCGGATCGTTCTGAGTCAGAACGTTCCGAAACGAAACGCTTCTGTTTTCAGTTTACTTTTAAAATTT
>JABUQX010022300.1:15000-32500 GCA_015478945.1 Trachelipus rathkii
AACTATGGTGCGGAATGGAAGGTACAGATCTAAGGAATAAGCTGTTGAAATTGATAATCTTAAGGGTGTGTTAGGAGTAAGAAGAATTCATAATATGAGGATGTTAAGAAGTTGTGTGGTATGAAGTGGGGTGTGAATGCGAGAATAAATGAGAGTATATTAAGATGGTTTGGTGACGTTAAGAGAATGAATGGGAGTCTGTTGGCTAAGAGGATGCATAGAGGTGAGAATGTTGGGAATTGTACAGTTGGAAGACCTAAGAAAATTGAATTGAGTCAGTAAAGGAGTGTTTGTTGGAAAGGAATGTGAATTAGATTCAAGTGAGAAGAATGGTGCATAATAGAAGTTAATGGCGGTGATTTTTGAGGGGATATGAATGTGTACCTAGCCCAGGGGGATGAACTCTAAACCTGACGACCTACCACAGTTAGTGTCCATCGCGCCGTCGTGAAGTCCTAGGTGGATTTTTTGGCAGCGACGGGCTAGCACTTAAGGGTCCTGACGGGGGGGGGGCTTTCCTTTCAACTTACGCCAAACTCTTCCATTTTGCTATTTTTTCATGCATGTTAGGAACCCTACTTGTTATGAGAAGTTTTGGTAGATAAAGAAAGAAGGAAAGGTATGTACTATTCTAGATACGAAACAAATATACAACATCCAGCGAACAAGTTAAAATAAATTAATTTTTAACCACACAAAACCAATTTCTATAGTTTCAAAAAGAATTTGAAAAGCGAAATTATGCAACTTGGAGATAATTCCAATTTATAAAACATTTAGAATTCAAACTCGAAACTTACCACTTTGGGAAATTGTAAATAGGTAAATTTATTCAGAACTTCGTCAACCTTCATAGATTTCCCGTCTTCGGCTTGCATTGATGATAATCTGAAAGGCAAGCTACGTGGAAGATGTTCTAGGATTTTAGGAAGATTTGGGTGAACCATGCCAACTTCTTCCATCATTGTATTCTCGTGCAATCGAGAGCTGAATTCATCTTCTGCATCTACAGGAATGCAGAGTGAAGCCTGTATTAGAATGAAACAAATTAAAATGATAGTACACACCAATTGCCCTGACACTTTCAAATTACTACAAATAATCACACCCAAATTTTTCTTTCTTAGTCTACATACTCCAGCCATTTCCTATTTACATCATAAATAAAAATTTTTGTTTTTTGAGTTACCTATATGAAGGATCTTTCATTTTTTGTTATTCAAATTCATTCGCCACTTATTTGACAAACCACGAAATTTGTTTAACTTCTGTTGAACATTTATACAACTCTTAATATTCCCAACTGAAGTTGCTAATTTAGTATCATCTGCAAACTTTGAAATCCTGCTTTATTCCTATATCCAAATTATTATTTATTTAGATTAGGAACTAAAGTGGCCCTAGCACAGAACCCTGAGGAACACCACTTTTTACCAATTTAAATTATGATTTATGACTATTGAGTACTTGCTACACATTGCCCTCTGTTACTCAACAAACATTTTATCCAGCTAGAACCACTCCTTTAAACCATATTATAATCTCTATGTGCTTCTGTTAATATTTTATACAAGCAAAATTAAATTTTAAAATATCTTTTCTTTAATAAAAAGTGTTTACAACACTTTATAAATAAATGTCTTAATTTGTAACTGTATTTTAAATATTTAATACTCACAGCTGTCCTTTTTGCATGAGTGAGTAGTACTTTCTTCGAAATCTGCCCTTCTCTTTCTACCGCTTGATGGTACACTGAATTTTTTTCTAACCTTATCGATTTCATCTACATGAACCAAAAATTTTCTTTCCTTCTTAAAATGATTTTTCAGTACTTCTTTTAGGCAGTTCTGTAATATAAGCAAAGTAAAATTAGTAATATTTATTACATTTATATTTAAAATGAAATAAATAAAAATTATATATATATATATATATATATATATATATATATATATATATATATATATATATATATATATATATATATATATATACTATATATATATATATATATATATATATATATATATATATATATATATATATATATATATATATATATATATATATATATATATATATATATATATATATATATATATATATATATATATATATATGAGGTTTTTTTGTGTGGTGAATCTGTAGAGAGTTTGAGAGGATTGGTAGAGATTTGGAAGGGTATGTAAAAGGAGGGGTTTGAAAGTAAAACGTAGAAATAAGGTTATGGCTGTGAGTGAGACAGTCCCCAGTGTGAAGCAGATAGGAGGCTGGTAAAATTTAGTTTAAAGATTGAGAGTATAAGGCATAGAAACACACATGAGGAAAGTTGTGAATGGCAGGAAGGTTGCTGGTACAATAATTGTTGGTGAATGTAAAGGGACTAAGTCTTGAGTGCGCTAGAGTCTTGCATGAGGGTATGTTGTTACCTGTGTTATTGTATGGTAGTGAGACTATGGTCTGGAATAAGAAGTATAGATCTAAAGTTCAATGTGTTTAGATGGACAATCTTAGGGGCATGCTAGGTGTGAGAAGAATTAATAAAATGAGGAATGAACGTATTAGAGAGTTGTGTGGTGTGAAGAAAGGGGTAAATGAGAGAATAAATGAAAGTATGTTGAGATGGTTTGGTCATGTGGAAAGGATGAATGATAGTCGGTTGGTTAAGCGGATGTACAGTGGCGAGTGTGTTGGGAACCGACCGGCTGGGAGACCGAAGAGAAAGTGGATTGAGTCGGTGAACGAATGTCTGAAGGAGAGAAATGTGAGTTTGGCAGAGGCGAGAATAAAGATGCATGATAGGAGAGAATGGCGGGGTTTTGTATGGGGGCATGGTTGTGGCCCACCTGGGCCAAGGGATGAACCCTTACATTGACGATTTACCATAGTGAAGGTCCGTCGCGGTCCCATGAAGCTCTAGGGTGGATTTTCTGTCTGTGACGAGTTTTCACTAATTAATGGTACAGAGGGGGCGGTAAGGCTGGGCTTTCTTTTCGACATTTGTCATATTCTCCTACTGCTTTTCTTTTCCGATGCTTGTAGCGCACCTTACTCCCAATCTTGGGAAAAGGTGGATAAAGAAAAAAAAAAAAAGAAATATATATATATATATATATATATATATATATATATATATATATATATATATATATATATATATATATATATATATATATATATATATATATATATATATATATATATATATCAGGGTACTTTTTATTTAACTGGGTTCAAATGTCATTGCTAGTGTCCTTGGGTTACAGGAGCAACCTATTAAAAGAATATATGGCCTAAGTGAGCATGTGTGTGAGTGACATGCACCCTTGGATATTGATTTAAATTACGTATCAGGGTCATTTTAAACTTATGGCTTGGACTCTCATTGCAATCTATGAATAAATTCATTTGTTTGGCTTATTTATCTTCTAGGTCTGCTGGCTATCCTAAAATCTTAATTATACAAACTTCAAAATAAAACACATTTTCCTGCAATTCTCTTTTCTCTGAAATTATCATTCTCTGTGATTTCTATATTCAATCGGTCAACTGCTTTCTCCTACTTCTCACCTATGGTGAAGGTGTCAAAAAAAAGATTAAATCTAGAAGATAATAATAGAAGGCAATAAAAGAAGTGGCTCAGGAAAATGGGCAGATGGGAAGGCTCCCTTTCCACAAAGACCTACTATTACCAGGTGGAGGAAGATGAGAACATTTTCCACTGCTTGGAGGCTGTTCTTGTTGTCCTCATATATATATATATATATATATATATATATATAAAAGTTTTTCTGTAATATTGGTTCTATATTTAATTTAAATATATATATATATATATATATATATATATATATATATATATATATATATATATATATATATATATATATATACATATATATATATATATATATATATATATATATATATATATATATATATATATATATATATATATATATATATATATATATATATATATAAAAAAAAAGCTTTATATATATATATATATATATATATATATATATATATATATATATATATATATATATATATATATATATATATATATATATATATATATATATTTTCCCTCTTTCTTTAGAGAGTAGGTGTGTCTAACGTATTATATATAGTATCGTCTAAAATGGTTTAATAATAAATTTTTTTCTCCTTAAGGCGGCTCCACACATGCGGAGTTTGTCGAACCCTTTGCCAAACATCCAATATGTGTCTGGGTCATTTTGGCAAGCTTTGTTCATTTGCTTGGTTTGCCAAATACACAAATCTTTTCCACAAGCGTTGGAAAAGATTTGCGCATTTGGCAAACCAAGTAAATGAGCAAAGCTCTGACAAAAATGGCCCATACACACATGGGGTGTTTGGCAAAGGGTTCTACAAACTCCGCATGTGTGGAGCCGCCTTTAGGTGTGAACCCGTTGATGCCAAAAATATCCACCCAAGGGCTTCATGATGGCACGACGGACACTCACTGTGGTAGGTCATTGTCGTTAGGGTTCTTCCCCCGGGACAAGCCCGCTACCATCCCCTTTAACAAACCCTCGCCATTCACTCCTTTATGCACCATTCTTCTTGCTTTCACTAAATTCACATTCCTTTATAACAAACACTCCTTCACTGACTCAATCCACTTTTTCTTAGGTCTTCCAACCGGACGGTTATCAACAGTCTCACCTCTATACATCCGCTTAACCAACCGAGACTCATTCATCCGTTCAACATGGCCAAACTATCTTAACATATTCTCATTTATTCTCTCATTCACACCTTTCTTCACACCACAAATATTCCAAATTTTTTCATTCTCCATTTTATCAATTCTTCTCACACATAACACACCCCAAAGATTATCCATCTGCACAGCCTCTACATTTGATCTATACCTTGCATTCCAAACCATAGTTTCACTACCATGCATTAACACCTGTGCCAACATACCCCATGCAAAACCCTATTGCACTCTAAACTAAGTCCCTTAACATTCACTAAAGATCTAATTGCACCACCCACCTTCCTACCACACGCAACTTTCCTATTACACAGCACAACCAAATATGAAATAAATGACTAAGTATTGGTTGTACAATGAATGCAATCCTTATTTTTATTTAATGCATTTATTTACATTAATTGTTAATAGGTATCGGTGTATCAACATCTAAAAAAAGAGTATAAAAAATAGAATATATATATATATATATATATATATATATATATATATATATATATATATATATATATATATATATATATATATATATATATATATATATATATATATATATATATATATATATATATATATATATATATATATATATATATATATATATATATATATTATACTATTATATACTATTATATATTATATATATTAAATTACTAGAAAATTTATGTTAAACAAGATCTCCCCACACATTACCCTCCCCGACTTTCAACACGGTTTTAGAAGTAACCACTCAACATCAACAGTCCTCACTTCGATAACCCAACACATCATAACTGGTTTCAATCTATCCCCATCGGACCGTACAATCCTCACCGCTATAGATTTAAATACTGTAAAGCATTTGATACTGTCCCCACCTTCATCAAGATCCAAAAAAAATCCTTCAATCCCCCCTTGAAAATAATGACAAAAATGGCTCTTCAACTTCCTCACCAATCGCTCCGCCCAAGTTTCTCTCAAAGACAATCTATCCAAATCCATTAAAATGCAAAACGGTGTTCCTCAAGGGGCCATCCTCTCCCCCTTCCTTTTTAATCTCTTCACTGCCGACCTCCCAATTCCCACCCACCCATCCACCAAACTTCACATATGCCCATGACATTACCTTGCTTTCACATGACCCGAATGTTCTCACAGCCACTCGCCATACTCAGGAATACATCCTTAATCTCAAACTGGCTCCATATTAACTGAATGACAGCGTCCCTCGAAAAATCATCAATCACCCTCCTTAATGGACCGACACCAATCATCTCTCCACCTCTTAGTACAATTAAATAACAATTCCATCCCTCTCAACAAAACCAAAAATATTAGGCCTTACATATGACACCCATCTAACCTTCTCCGCACACATCGAATCTATCACAACTTCTACACTCCGAACCCTCTCCCAACATCACTTCGGAGATAGAAAACACACCCTTACCGCAACATATAAACTACTACTAAAATCCGATTTAAATTATTATGCCCCAACAGCTTGGTTCCATGCCCTATCTCAAACTAACATTACCAAATTACAAACAACCCAAAACTCAGCTCTTAGAATTATTACCGGATGCACCAAAACCACTCCCATCCAACACCTCCATGATGAAACCCTAATTCTCCCTATCTCGAATCACTTCAAAATGATCGGGACTCAATTCTATTACAAAACCCTTGACCCTACCCATCCATGGCACCAAATTTTCTCCAATCCCACCCCACACACTAAAATACCCACCTTCCTCACCCTCCATATTTTACAGACTTATATAATATAATTCCCCCTCTCACACCCCACTCCTCCTGGCCCTCCCATATTCATACCCACCTCACGAACTCCTACCTTAATACTCGTTCCTTTAACAAACTGTTAAACGCCATCCCCCCAAAAACTTCCCCTACTGAAGATGCTTTGCCCAGAAGTCAGATTGAACTTGCTCCTTGTAGATCGGGCTATCATCCAAAACTTCAGCAATATAAATCCGATTTTAACCTTGAAAACGTCAATTCCCCCACTTGTATTAGATGTCACACCTCCCTGGACACTTTAGAACATCTCCTCCTATACTGCAACACACTTAACAATTACTTCCCCCCTAGACCTTTGGAAACGCCCATCCATGGCGACTATTTTCTATATATATATATATATATATATATATATATGCATATATATATATATATATATATATATATATATATATATATATATATATATATATATATATATATATATATATATATATATATATATATATACGTATATATATATATATATATATATATATATATATATATATATATATGTGTGTGTGTGTGTATAATGGGTCATTCCATGTTAAATCAGCAAGTGCCTCAGGATTGACCTCCTTATATTTTTGTAAAACTTTGAAGATAGGTTGTTAAACATCTGTAAAGAGGGTTAGGAAAGTATTAGAACTCAAAAGAAATGTTAGTGTTAATGTTTGTTTGCTACAGGAGCTGATGTGGATGGGTGTATTTTTCCGAAAAAAATGTTATGAAGCAAATTGTCAACATTAATGATCCATATATTTCAAAATATTAAAGATATAGTGCTGAAATTATGCATCCCTAAGTAATTTGTGGCATTAATTTCTAAAATCATAGTTTCAAAGACATCAGAAAAGTAATTGAGACACAGTGTGTTCCCAAACCTGGCCAAAAAGCTAAAAACTTTATTAAAAGTGTAAGAATAATCATTGTGGCTTCCAATTTGAATATACTAGCATCATTGGTAGTGGAGAAGCTGATTTTAAGCAAAACTCATTCAAAGAATTGAAATTGCGGAAATTGTGCCATCTAAAATTGGTATTTTTTTTTATGACCAAATTTTTGTGCATTCTGAAGGCATATATAATTTGAGAGTGTGGTTGGTAATTGATTCAATTCTACTAAGCACCATTGGGAAGAGCATCCTTTGTTTACCTTATAAACATACTTTTTAGTTTGGGGCCTCTTAAAAGAAGAGAACTTTAGGTGATTAATCACTCTTTCCAATGGTACATAAGAGAATGGAATCAATTACTAACCACACTCAAATTTTACCTTCAAAATGCATAAAAATTTGGTCATGGAAAAAAATGCCAGTTTTGGATGGCACTATCTCAGCAATTTCAATTGTTTGAATGAATTTTGACTTAAAAATAGTAAATTTTGGTACTAATGAATATATTTATTATGCTTATCTGTAGCTAGAGCTGACCTTTGAAAATGACCAACACTTCCTAGAAATAGCTTCAATATCACTTAATGATCTTTAAGTAAATATTTACTTCCTTTTAAAAAGCTCCTGTTTATGAATGAAACATGGTGCAGTTTTTAGTTTTTCATATGGAATATCTTCACTTACAATGCACTGCATTATCTGTCATCACTGTTTGTAAATTATCCGTAAAGCAAAATTATAAAAAATTATAAGAATAAAACTACATTTATTAAAAAGTTTCTTTAAGATCCTTAGTGATTATACTTGTAAACTGATACAGTATTCTTTTTTACTGTGTAATGGATGATAGACAAAAAGACTACTCCATGAATGGACAGAGGAAAACATATGTTGGATAATAAGAGTTTCTGGACTGGCAAATTTCATTTCCAGTCCTATATAATGTGTGTTTTTTGTGTTTGTATGTGTGCATTAAAAGCATGTCTATTTTTCTATTTTTTTAATACAGGAGTGAGGAAATTGGCTTCAACATGGCCAGTCAGGAAGGAATATATCTAGTGAGATATTGGCTTTGACTTCAAGAAATTATTCATTCATTTGGAATCAAAATACTTATTTTTACTATATGGCACATTGATCTTACATTTTTTTTTATTCAAATCTTTAGAATTAGAAATGGAATAAGTCACATGAGACTATCAAAGAATGTCCCTTCACAATTCTCAATACATACAATTTTAAAAAAAGACCACCAAAAAATTTTTAATGCACAACTCCCAACAAAGTAAAACAGGTATTTTTTATACAAACAATATTGTCCTTTCCCAGCTCTAAATGCATGCAATTTTTAGTTTGAAAGGGAGTAGAACAAAAATATTTACAAAATCCCACCACAGGTATCAACTCCCAATATTGTAAACCATATTTTTTTTTTACATACTACACCTAAAATTAATATAAGAAATAAATAAAACAAGTACAGTACAAAGAAAATAATGCATGTTAACTATATAAAACTCTGATCATTCATATAGCTACTTATCTAAACTGTTTTAAAAGTTGAAAGTGAATAGAAGTCAACATATCCTGAACAAACTATTGAGTTAACTAACTACTATTATTTTTAATGTTTTTTGAAAACCAGATATTATACTTTTTGAATTTTTATTTTCTTAATATCACCTCTTGTTCTCACATCATGTTTCTGACATGTAGAACTTATGGTTAGTAAAGAAATGTTTTCTAAATTTTACTTTCCATTTTGAAACCTCTTGTTCCCCAGTAATGGAGTTTAATTCATAAAAAATTAAATGACAAGATAATTTTTTCAAACACACCTAACTTAGTCAATCAACTAAAATATCTGGACATCCTTGTTATAAGAGGAATTTAAAAAGTTTTATTTTCTTCAGAATTGATTTACTTTTAATTATCATCAGGGTTATGGTTATCAATAATTTTGCATGTTATGTGATGATATTCAGTAGGCTATTAAGAATAATTATTTACTGGGTTAAATTAAATTACAGAAGATTAAAAGGGATTTAAACACAATTAGTAATCTGCAGTGCTAATATGGTACCTTAAACTGGTAATAGTTTTTATTAATAAATTAAGCAGACAAAGATATGCCATTGTCATTAATCAAACTGAAATTTGAGTATATTTGGAATAAGCACCATACAAAATACTTTAAAGTAAAGAATACTCATTTATAAAATATTCAAAATTAGCTCAACATGCATTATAGACAGATAGTTTAAAACTTGGAAGTCAAATAATCGTAGTTTATATATATATATATATATATATATATATATATATATATATATATATATATATATATATAAATGTAGGTTTATATTTCCCTATATATATATAAGTAACATGTAAGCGAAGTTGTATAATAAATTCACACACACACACACACACACACACACTTATATATATATATATATATATATATATATATATATATATATATATATATATATATATATATATATATATATATATATATATATATATATATATATATATATATATATATATATATATATATATATATATATATATATATATATATCATGTCTATTATCCGCCTCCACCTCCATATATTATATATCGATTGTATGAATTCGAACACATTTCATAAAATTGAAGGGAAAATGCCTAAAGTCAAATTGAAACTTTGTTATTAAAGCAGCTTCACACCTCTAAAAATATTTAAAAAAAAAAAGTTCAAATCTTTGTAAACTAATTAAACTCATAGGCTAACCTTTGCTTATGTATAGTTAAAATCTATTTAAACTAACTAAACTCTAAGATAACCTTTACTTAACTTATATATAATGTAATTTATTTTTATATTTATTTATTTCACTTTGCATTGTTAAAAAAATAAATGAAATAAAACGCATATGGCCCCAAGAGAGCTTTCAATACTTTATTCGATTAAGTAGATTTTAAAAAAAAATTGGCTTCAACTTACCTGGAGGCGGATAACGACATGAGCCATATATATATATATATATATATATATATATATATATATATATATATATATATATATATATATATATATATATATATATATATATATATATATATATATATATATATATATATATAGAGAGAGAGAGAGAGAGAGAGAGAGAGAGAGAGAATTATAATAATAATACTAATAAAAGCAAGAGATCTGACAAACCGCAAACAACATACATATTCGTTCGCTCGCTGAGACGTTAAATTTTGAAACATGAGAGTCAATTTTCCGAATTGTTTCGTATTCATAAATTTGAATTTCCGTATTGAAAACAAAGCGGTTGTTCTTGATATGCAACAGCAAGTTGTAGGTATAAAGCGTCCACGCGGTCATATTTTCACACACATTTTTCTCCTCAAAAATGTATAGGGCATGTGTTGTAAAGTGTCTGCAACAATCATGTTGGTTTGACATTTGAACTAACTAAAATTTGATGACGTTTTTTTTTTCATTAAATAATAAATCATTGGAGTGTTATTATAATAAGATGCAATTTAATTTCTTTAATATTTAATCCTACTAAAAAAATTAAAGAATAAAAAATAACAAATAGTTGCACAATTAACCGCAAGTTGTATAAAATGGGGGTTGCGCAAACCTACAACCAGACCACTAGCGCGCCCCCTCATATATATATATATATATATATATATATATATATATATATATATATATATATATATATATATATATATATATATATATATATATATATATATATATATATATATATATATATATATATATATATATATATATGAGAAATAAATTTGCTACCTCTAAAAATTAATCTCTCTTGCTCAAATTTTTAAATCTTTTTGTAACTTCTATAAGATGAAATAGTCAACTTCAAAACATTAAAAAAGTTATGAAGCAAGTCTGACTAACAGTGTCAAACTTTCAGACAGAAACAAATGTGACTCCAAAGAATCTGACCCACACACACACTTTGACTCTTATTTCAAATACTGGAAATAAAAAAAATAACTTCTTTCCAAAAGCTTGGATTTTATGTAATTTTCTGAAAATCATCCTATCATTGTTAAATTTTTAGCTATTAATAAAACAAAGATTTTGAGATACTTTAATTTTGTTAGTAAATTTTTTTAAAGTTAAGGTACCAGAATTATATATTTATAATAAATTATATGGGCCTAGACCAGGGTTGGCCAACACACTTGGTGCAGTGCAGTGTGACATACAGATTCAGTGACTCAGTGTTGTGCTCATTGAAATATAGAGGTGCAGCACAGTGCAAAAATATGGTATTTGGTGGAGTGGGTGATTGTTTAGATAAAGGGCCTCACCTCCGATTTTCAAATTTTTTTCCACAGTACACTGTAAATATATTAAAATTAAAGATAAACTTAGAATTAAAACTGTAAAACACCTATAACCAGATTTATTGAGGTAGCAACTTTCACATTTTCAGTAGGTTATATTAAATGTAAAAATTTTGCTGTTTTTCTTAAAAAATCAGATTTTAGCTATTTTCCCTAAGCCTTACACAATCTAACCTAGAGCAACTTAACTTGTTTTCAGGTGAAAATTCTAGAATCAACAGACTAAAAAGTGACATCCTTATGTGCACTTGAGCGCCATCATAACCTACTTATCCCTGTGGTAACTTTAGGTTAAGTTAGGTTAGGCTAAGTTTGGTTACATTTAGGTTAGGCTAAGTTTTTTAAGAAAAACAGCAAAATTTTAGCTTTAATATAACAAATATGAAAAGTTGCTACCTCAATTAATCTTATTATAAGGGTTTTACAGGCTTAATTTTATCTTTAATTTTAATACATTTGTAGTGTTATGGAAAAAAGCTTTGAAAATCAGAAGTGTGGCCCTTTATCTAAACATTTACCTTGCAGTGCATGGTGTGCATACTCTGGTGCAGTGCACAAAACTCCATTGCTCAGCCAACCCTAGACTAGATTAAAGATACTTCCAATTATCACCAAGCTTACACAAAAAGTATTATTTATATTATATATATATATATATATATATATATATATATATATATATATATATATATATATATATATATATATATATATATATATATATATATATATATATATATATATATATATATATATATATATATATATATATATATATTAAAAAAATGTATTTGATTCACAACTGCATCTCACAGACATCTGCACTAAAAATCGACATCTGCATCCGCAAATAAATCTCTGGAAATATCCGCATCACATTCTTCGTCAAATATCCGCATCCACACTTTTTGTCATGAGGATGCGGATTTGCATAGATATATATAAATTTATATAAATATATATATATATATAGATATATATATATATATATATATATATATATATATATATATATATATATATATATATATATATATATATATATATATAATTTCCAATAAATTTTTTTTAATTTATCTCTTTGCTATTTATTTGTAATGAAAAGCCGATTTTGTTTTAAAATTTATAAAGTAATTCAAATAATTATGTTGTTGCAGTGTTGCAAGTGAACAATTATTTAGCTTAGCTGGTGTCATTTACGACAAGAAGCGTATGCGACTTCTGGGCGAGAAGGCAGAAAAACCTTTATTTTTGAAGCATAATTTACCTCATATAAATTTTGAGTATTAGAAATTATGACTTCAAAGTTAAAAGCATAATTTTTGTAAGCCACTTTCTGATGGGTGGAGGTTGGGGAAAGTGGATGGTGGAATGCAAAGCGAGTTGGGTCTTAGTCCCGCATCCTGGAAACTTTCAACTTCATTGAAAGGCCAAACTTGATATATATATATATATATATATATATATATATATATATATATATATATATATATATATATATATATATATATATATATATATATATATATATATATATATATACATATATAATTTCCAGTTATACCCGCATCCGCGAGGATGTGACATTAACCCGCATCCGCGGATGTAAAAAATCTGACATCCGCATTCACATCACATCCAGACGGCATGCCAAAATTTGACATCTGATATATTTATATATATATATAGTATAAATATATATATATATATATATATATATATATATATATATATATATATATATATATATATATATATTGGTAATACTGTAGACAGCGACCCACACATTTTGAGAGCAAAAATTTTCTCTAAGTTAAAAAAAATTGCCCAGTAAAAGCGTTACAGTTTTTTAATAAATTAGTTTAGTGGCAAGCTTCTTGGCAGCATAATCTGCTTGCCACTATGGCATAACTCCAGAAGCTTGCTACTAAAGAATTTTCTTTAACTTAACTTAATTTTTCTGAACTTAGAAATTTTTTTGAACAGAAAATTTTTGGTCTCAAAATGTGTGGGTCGCTGTCTACAGTATTATATATATATATATATATATATATAATATATATATATATATATATATATATATATATATATATATATATATATATATATATATATATATATATATATATATATATATATATATATATATATATATATATATATCTATGTCTATATGTTAAGAATAATGATGGAAAAGTTTTATTTCCACCACTTTCCATCTCATTGAGAGAGAGAGAGAGAGAGAGAGAGAGAGAGAGAGAGACGAGAGAGAAAGGGAGAGAGAGAGAGAGAGAGAGAGAGAGAGAGAGAGAGAGAGAGAGAGAGAGAGAGAGAGAGAGAGAGAGAGAGAGAGAGAGAGAGAGAGAGAGAGAGACTTACAAATCCTAAACCAACATAGCTTAATATTAAAAAAATCAATTTTCTCATCCTTTATCATAAAAACAATTTATATTATGTAATCAAATAACTTCCTTTTATATTCACTAACCCATTGCATCAATTTCATTACAATGCATTTCTATGTTATTTTGAGTTATATACAAATAGGGAATCATTAGCTTATTGATTACTAATACCATAATTTCTAATTAAAAATTCAAATACTGGTCAAGAATAGGCCTAGAAGCTGGTGAATAATGGAAGGCTTAACTATCATTTAAATTATTTAGCTACATTGAAGAATAACCTAAAGTACCTTACCTTTTTAACACAGTTTTTGTCTTTCATTCACTCACTATATTTAGAAATGTTTTTTTTTTCACTCTCTTTAATAGGCCCTTTACGAATACGATTCGCTGAGGCGACAAACATAGCTCCATATTTCCACACTGAAAGTTGCAAATCAACGCTCGCATAAATATTGGAGGGAAAATTTTAACAACAATTTTTTTTTTTACTTATATTATGTATGATGCTTTAAAAACATATATATTTTTTACTTTTAAAATATTTTAGCATTATTTCGTAATAAATTTTTAAGATATATTCCTTAATAAGTAAAACCGATCAACTTTATTAAAAACTGTTAGAACCCTTTCGTTCGTATGGAACCCTTTGGCATTGTGGAGAAAATATGTGAGAAACCCTTTTTCATCGTGAAGAACCCTCTGGTTCTACTTAGAACCCATTGGTTCTAAGTGGAACCCATTAGAACCTTTTTTTCTAAGAGTGTATGTAAAAAGCAGCGTTAAACCAGTTGAACGTTTTTTACAGTTTATAAAAATTTCTGGTCATGATAGTGCCACACTGACTGATGTTATTTTAGAAACTTTAAAAGTAAACACGATTCCAATAGGTGACTGTCGAGGTCAAAGCTACGACAATGCCAGTAACATGGCAGGAAAATACTCTGGTGTTCAAGCTAGAATCAAAGAAGAAAACCCAGCAGCTGAATTTGTTCCTTGTTCTGCACACTCCTTGAATTTAGTGGGTTCATATGCTGCAGAATGCTGTTTAGATGCTGTTTCATTTTTTGGATTTCTTCAGGCATTGTACAACTTTTTTTCTTCATCTACACATAGATGGGGTATACTGGTATCAGTAATTAAGGGAACTGTTGTGAAGTCTCTGTCAGTTACACGATGGTCTGCTCGAAGTGATGCAACACGTGCATTGCGCGAAAACTACGCAGAAATCTGCTCTGCATTGATGAAAATATGTGATGATGAGAACCAAACACAAGCCACAAGAATTGAATCATCTTCGCTGCATTCAAAAATGGAACAATTTGAAACAGCACTCCTTTGCATTCTCTGGGACTCTATACTTCATCAGTTTAATGCAGCAAGTCAATCTCTCCAGGCAACACATATTGAACTTGCAACCTGCGTTTCTTTGTACGACAGTTTAGTGTCCTTCATCGCTTCAATTCGAGACAAATTTGAGGATTTTGAGACAAAAGCTAAGAATCTTGTAAAAGACCATAGCTATTCTTCAGAAACAAAAAGACAACCGAAAAGAAAACGTACTGCTGGAGAAAGTGAGAATGATCATATATTTTCAGGAAAGGACCAGTTTAGAGTGAAAACGTACTTAGTAATTTTGGATTCGTTAAATACTGAATTAATAAGAAGGAAAAAAGTTTATTCGGAATTAAATGCAAATTTTGATAAGTAAATGTTTAATATATAATAAATATATATATATATATATATATATATATATATATATATATATATATATATATATATATATATATATATAAATATAATAGCAAGCGATAACACGTACTGATTTTTACAGAATAACACATATGGATTAGCATTATATATATATATTATTATTATATATATATTATTATATCTTTTATTTTTTATACTTATATATATTATTTTATATATGATATATATATATATATATATATATATATATATATACATATATATAAATATATACATATTAATATATATATATATATATATACATATATATATATATATAATAGTATATATATATATATATATATATATATATTATATATATATATACAACAATAGTAATTAGCAGCATGTACATTGATACATTGAACACAGTAGTGATTAGTATTATATTATTATATATATATATATATATATATATATATATATATTATATACATATATATATATATATATATATTATTACATACATATATTATTATTATATACATACATATAGACAGTGCCAATAGCTTCTTCTTTAAAAATTTTATATTATTATATATAGATATATTTATATATTTATATATATAAATATCTACATATATATATATATATATTATCCCTATATAAACATATACATTATATACATATATATATATTTATTTATTAATATATATATATATATATATATTATATATATATAAAGATATATATTATATATATTATATATATATTATTATATATATATATATATATATATATATATATATATATATATATATATATATATATATATATATATATATATATAATAGTAGCATGTATTGATATGAAATTCTACTTTGATGATATATGACGCTAATATGTCTAGTAGCACATACATATTTTGATGATTTGTATGATACGCAATATTGTGACGTTTTGATAATATATATGTCTTTTAAAATTAAATTTACTTTTATTTTCATTATTTATGGAAAATTATTTGTCTTTCAAAATTAAATTTAATCTTTATTTACATTATTTATGGAAAAGGGCCCCGCATTTTCTTAAATACATATATATATATATATATATATATATATATATTATATATATATATATAAGAAATATATATATATATATATATATATATATATATATATATATATATATATATATATATATATATATATATATATATAACATAGTGCCTCGCTATATATTTATATATATATATATATATATATATATATATATATATATATATATATATATATATATATATATATATATATATATATATATATATATATATATATATATATATATATATATATATATATATTATATTTATATATATATATATATAAACATAGATATATCCAGATTAATATATATATATATATATATATATATATATATATATATATATATATATATATATAGTGTGATATCTATATATATATATATATATATATATATATATATATATATATATAAAGGATCAAAAGATTTTATTTTAAATTTTAAAGTTATATATTGCATTTCAGTTTTTTCTTTTGT
>JABUQX010022300.1:42500-55000 GCA_015478945.1 Trachelipus rathkii
AAGATGAAAGAAACGGTGAAAAGTGGTGTGGTGTTAAATGTGTGTGTGCTGGTGTAGGAAAGGAATGAGAGGGAGAGAAGGAGTTGCCAATTTTGATGAGTGACTTGTGTACAGGAGCCTATTGTAGACTTTGTAAGTGTAGGTCCTAGAATTCTAATGTGTTAAATTTAAGTTTTGATTAGGTCCAAGGTATGTAGTTGGTACGTATTTGGTCATTCGGAGGGAAACATGAAGAGAGTACGGATTTTTTTTTATTTGATTTCTGAATGATGTTTTGGATTAGGGTGAGTAGGAGTTCGATTGATAGTGTTGGGGGAACTGAATGGTTGGATAGGTGATCAAAAAAGAGATGTTAAAAACAGGTGGTTTGGTGTGTCGCGGAGAAAAGAGAATGAGTAGAAGGTGATGACTTCTGGCTTTGAGGAGAGAGGTATGTGTTAAGTAAAGTAAGACTTTCTTTAAACACAAGAGTATCCATAAATATTTACTAGAGTTGGTGTAGGTAGAAGATGGTATCAAAGTGAAAGTATTGATGATTTTGTGTTGGCGAGGAGATGTTGAGAGTAGCTGCTGATGTTAAGTCAGTGAGGGGTTTAGGAATGGGATTATCGATCATTTGTGTTGTTCTATGTAAAATTAAGTTAGGGGGGCTTGGATGGAGAGGAGGTATACGGAAGGAAGTGTAAAATAAGAGTGAGAAGTTAAGTTGATGTGAACAAATTGAAATTAAGAAATGCTCGCAGTACAATCAGTTGAATGTGAACAAGTTGAAAATGACAAATTTTCGACAAATGAAGGAACAATGTAGAACATGCAAAAATAATATTGGATGTCTAAAGTAGGAAGTTAGGAATGTTAACAGTGAGTGGTGTGGAATGAAGAGTTGGATGCCAAGCGGTTAGAACGTAAAAAAGAAAGCTGTGTGAATTTACTAAAAACAAATGATGAAGTTTTCAAAAGAAAGATGCTTGATTATATAAGGAGGAAAAAATAATACTAAAAGGTGAATACGTAGGAGAAAAGAAGAGGTAATGAACAGTTTGGAAGGAGTATGAATGGGGACTTACAAGTGGAATAGGAACTCTTCTGGAAGGAGAGGCGCGAAAGGTTAAGAATGAGATAAGGGGAATCATCTCAGTAATGAATAGGGATGGCGCTTTTGTAACTGATGAAATGATGTGAGGGAAGTATGGAAAGAACACTTCGTATTCTGTTATAATATTGGGTAATGAAGAAGTCGGATATTGAATGTGTGTGGGTTTGATGGTGCAAGAAGAAATAGTATTTGGGATATGAGGTTGATAGCAAGGAGAGTAATAGGGTAGAGTGAGAAAGTTGAAGCATGGTAAATCTGCAGGTATTGATGAAATTACTGGTGGAAATGCATCAAGACGGAGGCGAGATGGTGACTTGATTGGATCTAGAAGTTTTGTATAAAGCGGTTTAGGAGGGTATAGTTCCAGGTATTGGAGGAAAGCAGAATAGTATCCTTTATATAAGGTAAGGAGATAAAGGGGAACTGTAGAAATTATAGGAAAATTAGTTTATTGTTAGGAAGATGTTATGCTGTTATTTTGGTCGAAAGAATGCGTGGATTGAGTGAAAGACATTATGAAGACAAGGTGCGCTTAGGAGTGTAAGGAGTGTGGATCAAACTTTACATGAAGCAAAGATTAAAAAATGTGGAACAAGAAGAATAAATGTTTTAGGTTTTATGGGATTGCAACCGGCGTATGATAGGGTTAACAGGGAAGTTCTATGGCAGGTGTTATTTGATATATAGTGCTTGGCGGGTAGGCTTCGTAATGAAAATCAAAAGTATGGATACGATAGTGAGGCGCGTGTGCAAGAATAATGGTGTCAAAAGTGATTGGTTAGTATTAATACGAAGTGATCAGGGTTGTGTTATGTCTCCTTGGGTATTCAATTTGTATATGGAGGGGTTAGGAAAGAATTAGAGGTGGGAGGTGGCAAGAAATGTGTTAGAATGATGGAAATGAGTGGAGGGTGTCCTACGATATTATATGGAATATTTGGTTGTGTGTGGCAATCTGAAGAGAGTTGAGAGGATTGGAAGAAAGATTTAGCAGGGTGGTGTAAAGGAGGGTTTGAAAGTAAACGATTAGATAGAGTAAAGGTTATGGTGTTGAGTGAGGACAGTCCTCAGTGTCAAGTATGTTAGATGGTGAGAAGCTGAAACAAGTGTCTGAGAATATTTAGGATATATGTTGTATGAGAAGGGAACGGAGGATGCAGAGTGTAGTAGGAAAGTTGTTGAATGCAGGAAGGTGGCTGTGCAATTAAATCGTTAGTGAATGTAAAAAGGACTAATTCTTGAGTGCGCTAGGTCTTACATGAGGGGATGTTGTTACCTGTGTTATTTTATAGTAGTGAGACTATGGTCTGGAATAAGAATTATAGATCTAAAGTTCAATGTGTTCAGATGGACAATCTTAGGCAGCGTGCTAAGTGTGAGAAGAATTATAAAATGAGGAATGAACGTATTAGAGAGAGATGTGTGTGGTGTGAGAAAGGGGTAAACGAGAGAATATAATGAAAAGTAGTTGAGATGTTGTCATATGAAAGGTAGAATGAAGTCGTTGGTTAAAAGCGATGTATAGAGGAGTGTTGGGACCGAACACCGGAGGTGGAAGACCTAAGAAAAAGTGAGTGTGTCTGTAAACGAACGTCTTAACTCTGAAGGAAGACATGTGAGTTTGGCATAGCGAGATAAAGTGCATCAAATAGGAGACAATGGCTTGGTTTTGATGAGGGGGGTATGGTTGTTTCTGATCCACCTGGGCCAAGGGATGAACCCTTACAGCTGACTTCTACCATAGTGAAAGTCCGTTGCGGTCCCGGTGAAGCTAGGGTGGGTTTTTTATTGACTGCGACGAGTTCTTACTAATTAATGGTCAGAGGGCGGTAAGGTTGGGCTTTCTTTTCGACTTTTGTTATATTCTTCTACTGCTTCTCCTTTTCGCATGCATGTTACACACCTACCCCTAACTTGGGAAAAGAGTGAAAAGAATAGAAATATATAGTAATATATTTATATATATATATATATTATAATTATATATATATATATGGATCGCGGATAGAATATATAATATATAATATATATATATAATACTATATATATAGATATATATATACTATTATATATATATATATAATATTATATATATATATAATATATATATATATATATATATATATATATATACTATAGATATATATATATATATATAATATATATAATATATATTATATATATATATATATATATATATATATATATACTATATATATATAGTACATATATATATATTATATAATATATTATAATATATATATATACAATATATATATATATATATATATAATATATATAGAATATACTATATAATATATATATATATATTATTTAATATATATAATATATTATATTATATATATAGATATATATATATATATATATATTAATACTATATATATATATATATAGATATATATATATATATTACTCTCACACACACACACACACACACGCACACTTACATTTCACTCAGTACCTCAACAACGAGAAATCAACCATTCGCCGACCCTTTACAAAAACCCAGAACCCACATCTCCCTGACATCTTTTCTGCTAACCCAAATTCAAGTTTAAAAAACAGCATATATCAAGTAAAAGCAAGCTGACACAGCTTAAACAAACCTCATAGAGATAGATTTACACTTCCTCCCCAAAAATAGCTGATTTATCTCTCTCAAACATAGCGAACAACACTTCAATAAAATAATTATAAAAACATGTAAAAGATTTATCCCACATGGCCACCGCAAACAAATTAACCCCAACTCTTCACCAGAATCGACACCCTCATTAAAACAAAGAAACTCTTCAGACAAGATAGACAACCGAATTAAGCCAAATTAAGACCTCGCATTAAGAATAAACATCTAATCAACTTAACCCATAATAGAGATTTGGCAACAATATATATCAAAATATTAAACCACAAGAACAACACTACAAATATATTTCGTACAGCAAAAAACAAAATTACACTTCATACACTTAAACACCACCAACTCACTTAGCCATCAGCAAAGAAAACAACAAAATTCCAATCCCTAAAAAAACAATAAATTATGTCACACTATTCTAAAATCAGTCAAAAACCCACAAACTCCAATAACTAGACAAATAATTAAATGACTGAAAAGTTGAAGTATTCAACAGTTATTGAAAAAACCTTAAAAACTAAGACCAGCAGTAAGTCCATGCATTAATATCTCCAATATTCACCCCAAACACCTAGGAACCAAAGGTATCACAGCTCTGACACAAACATTTAACGTTGCGTGCCAAACCAATGCTCTATAACCTTTATGGAAGCATGTACAATGTACATATAGTCAAATCATTTGTATATGGATTGGTTAAAGAAAGAATTTAAAGAAAAGAAGGATTGATTCATTTGGTAAGGTTGGCAAGTAAAGAGAGGGGAGATACCCTAACCTATTATATGGGAATAATATGGTTTTGTGTGGCGAATCTGAGGAGAGTTTGAGAAATTGGTGGAGGGATTTTGTAGGGTGTGTAAAAGGAGGGGTTTGAAAGTAAACGTAGATAAGAGTAAGGCTATGGTTGTGAGGAGGGGACAGTCCGGTTGAATGTTAAGTGGATGGTGAGCAACTTGGAACCAGTGTCGAGGTTTAAAATATTTAGGATATATGTTGGAGGAAAAGGGAACGGATGATGCAGAAGTGTAGTAAGAAAGTTGTGAATGGTAGGAAGTGCTGGTGCAATTAAACCTTGGATGGATGTAAAGGGATTAAATCTTGAGTGCGCTAGGTCTTACATGAGGGTATGTTGTTATCTGTATTAATGTATAGTAGCGAAATATGGTCTGGAAAAATTTGGATAACCTAAGTACAATA
Source organism: Trachelipus rathkii (assembly GCA_015478945.1). Lineage (NCBI taxonomy): Eukaryota > Metazoa > Arthropoda > Malacostraca > Isopoda > Trachelipodidae > Trachelipus > Trachelipus rathkii. Next base: position 47,453 of record JABUQX010022300.1, read on the forward strand.
TGTTCAGATGGACAATCTTAGGGGAATGTTAGGGGTGAGAAAAATTGATAAAATGAGAAATGAACGCATTATGGAGTTGTGTGGTGTGAAGAAACGAGTAAATGAGAGATTGAATGAAATACCGATGGGATGGTTTGTTCAAGTGAAAGGATTGATGATAGTCGTGCGTTAAGAGATATATACAGCAATTAGTGTGCTTGGATTCGACCGGCTTGGAGACCGAAGAAAAAGTGGACTGAGTCAGTAAAGGAATGTTTGGAGGAGAGGAATGTGAGTTTGGCAGAGGAGAGAAGAAAGTGCATAATAGAGTGACGGCGGGGTTTTAAGGGTTTGATTGCTGGCCCCACGCGGTCAAGAGATGAAAACCATACATTGACGAGATACTATAGTGAGGGTTCGTCGCAGTCCCGTGAAGCCCTAGGGTGGATTTTTCTGACTGAGACGAGTTCTCAGTTAAGGGAATAAAGAGGACGGTAAAGGCTGGGCTTTCTTTTCGAATTGTTTCAATATTTTTTCTACTTTTTCTGTTTCCAGTGCATGTGACGCAACCTATCTCCAGTCTTGGGAAAGAAGAATGGATGATGATGATGATGATTGTATGATTAAAACCAAACAATCACCTATAATCCAACTTCGTACAGATCATATAATTAACCTTTCCACAGATATCCCTAAATATTCGAAAAAATCAATCCTCCTAAGAATTTCCACCTTTAGCCCTCTATCAGACTCACAATTAAAAGTAATGCGTCATTTCAGATACATATCGTGAGATACAAACCGAACGCGCGATCAATAACGAAACCGCATAAAAATGATACATAAAACGCTGTGTCGTGTCGGAAGAGGGTCTTCCCAGCCTTGGAATCGCGTCACGAACCTTGGAAACGGGTTCTCCAACCTTGAAAACTCCTAATTTAGCGACTCAAGCGTCAAAATATAACGAAGTTGGAGGAAAATATAAGGCAACGGCCGACATGACTTTGATTTTCTGCCGGTCCGAAGATCCAGAGCCTCCGAAATCGGTCTCGCCGACCTTAAAAAAGCGTCGTCATCATTGATGTGCAGTGCTGCCACTGGAAAAAAATCCCAAACTCCTCCGGAATTGGACGCCTTGACCAAGTCAGCTGCTGACATGGCTTGGTTGTTCGTACCCTGTGGTAAAAAGCTCCAAAAATGCTAAAAGGTACGAAAAAATGATAAAAAGTTCCAAAAATGTTAAAAAGCGACAGATTTATCGGACTAGGTTGCTAGATTTAGCGACAAATCTGGCTCCTGTCAATCTCGGTATCCTTACTATTGACACTGCTTTACTCTCGATGAATTAATGCTAACTTTTTCTTTAAGAAAGATAAATTGTTTGAAGTTAAATTTAATCTTGGAACTAATCCCTAAAAATGTTTATTTACTTTAACATTTTAATAAAAAATTTCTAACTCCAAAAATTTATTTAAAATTTTTTTTTTTTTTTTTTTTTTTTTTTTTTTAAATTTAAAAAAAAAAAAAATAGTTGCTGGTTTTTTATCATTGTTATCGTATTTTTTTTATAAATTTTTTTAAAGTGTTGAAAACTAGTTTTATATCAACCGGGATTCGGAGGAAATGATAGTTGATCCAATACAATTTCCTCAATATATCTCATATGCCACTTACTTTTTAGATAAAATAATTGAATTCATCTTAATTCTACTTTCCTTGATTATTATCTGGAATCTCAATTACTCCCTTTCATAACATCCGCATCTCTCTTCGACTTCGAATTCAAAGTATTGTTTTCCTATTCTTATCTAACTGTGGAATTTTGTCTATAAGAATTTTGGAGTAGTTTTGTGTTGACGCTTGTCATTAAAAAGGCTTTTGACAAACGTATATAGCTGTACAGTAGGCAACTCTATTTTCTAAAACTATAATTGTTTTGGACTTCTCCTCACTTTGGTCCGTCTCGTCCAACTTTCTGTCAAATCGTTCCCTGTCATCATTTGTCAATAGTGATCACATTCCTTTTCAATTCTATTAACTTATATGTTTCACGGTATTTTAATTATCTCTTGGCCTCTAATTTCTAATTTTTCAAATAGCAACCTTCTCAGCTACGCTTATAACTCTAGAGATTCAATAAACCATCACTCTGCTTTCTAATTTCCTCGACACTTTATCTATTCAACGTGACGATTGTGTAAATATAATTCCTTTCTATAGATAATACAATGGTAGGGCTAGAATTAGAGAGCATTGACATCTTTGTGAGGATCTAGCATGCAAAAGAAATGTCTTTTCAACACGAAATTTGCACAGTGGTTGGTATATTTTGTCTTGTCTCGATGCACTGAAGTATTACATTTCTTTCCAGCCACTTTGCTCCTATTAAGAAATTCTCTAGTACTTTTTGTTTTCTCTGCTGAATTTAATCTTCCTCACTTTTGAAGCATGCGTTTTTCACTTAACTTGAAAAAAAATTAATAGAAAAATTAATAAAACAATATATAGATAAATAATTATAAAAGACTAATGACATCTATTAAGAAGTGAAAAAAAGGTGCTAACAAAATGCAGCTAAAGGAAACGTTTAAATAAAGATCGTTCCCTTTGTTTTAAATTTTAGGATAGAAAATATCTTTCATTATAATATATTATATATATATATATATATATATATATATATATATTTATATATTATATAATATATATTATATATAATTATATATATATCTATATATTTATATATATATAATATATAATATATACTATATGGATGTAAGGGGCTATGTCTTGTGCTGCGCTTAAGGGTCTTGACATGAGGCGTATGTTGTTTACCTGTGTATTGTATAGTAATGAGACTATGGTCTGTAAATCAAGAGGTATAGATCTAAAGTTCAATGTGTTCAGATGGATAATCTTAGGGGCGGTGCAAGGTGTGAGAAGAATTGAATAAAATGAGGAATGAACGTATAGAGTGTTGTGGTGTGCATGAAGAAAAGGGTAAATTGCAGAGAATAAATGAAAGTAGTGGTGAGTTTGGTCATGTGAAAAAGGATGAATGATAGTCGTTGGTTTAAGCATGATTATAGTGGTGAATGTGGTGGTATCGACCGGCTGGAGACCGAAGAGAAGTGGATTGAGTCAGTAAAGGAATTCCTGGAGAAGAGAAATGTGAGTTTGGCAGAGGCGAAAGAAAGGTGCATAATATATTAGTGAATGGCGGGTTTTGTGAGGAGGTATGGGTTGTGTGGCCCACCTGGGCCAAATGATGAACTCTACACTGACGATATGCCATAGTGAGGGTCCGTCGCGGTCCCGTGAAGCTCTAGGTGGATTTTCTGACGGCGACGAATTCTCACTAATAGGATAAAGGGGGTGGTAAGGCTGGGTTTCTTTTTAGACTTATGTCATATTCTTTCTACTACTTTTTCTGCTTTCGGTACATATCACGCACCGTACCCCCAGTTCTGGGTAAAAAGGATTAGATGGTGATGATGAGATGGATGAATATATATATATAATATATATATATTAATATATATATTATAATTATATATATATATATATATTATATATATAATATATATTGTTTGTGTGTGTGTTTGTGGTGTGTGTGGTGTCTGTGTGTGTGTGTGTGTGTGTTGTGTTTGTAATGTTTGTCTGTAAGTGTGAGTGTGTAATTCTTTTTATTATATTTAAATTCAGTACAACGATTGAAAATTTTTATCTCTTTTGGCGTATAAACCTCAAAGACTCAATCAATGCTTTATCATTAATCTGAACATATTGACGGAGCATAATTGTCTCCGAGACACCGAAAAATCTTCTTCACTTTAGCTTATGATACTGGTAAATTAAATAAATACTACCAACATCGAAAATAGCAAATGTAACTGCAATTAAATAATTTTATAAACTTAATTGTTTATCCAAACAATCTTATTCTATAAAAATGTATTATTTCATTCTCAGGTTTTTAGATGCATTTCTGGGATTACCTTAAGTAGAACTTTTTTTTCTAAACGCAAAACCAGGTAGTCAGATAAAATGACTGCCTTTTTCTTGTCGCTTACTTATACCACTTTCAGGTCGAGTGGAATCTTGGTGTACTTTAATTATTGCCCTCACAATGTTAGATTCTCCTTTCCCAGAATAGCTTGATCTCAAAAATTACTTTTTCTAACTATCTGGGGAAGGAAATGGTACCTTAGACTTAGCCCAGAAACACTTGTCACAGCCATCGAATACAGAAACGATGTCTCCTTCAAACCTAATATTGTTGCCTCGCGATTCCGTGTATTTCAATGCATTTAAATGAACTTGCTCTTTTAAAGTAAAAGTATAAAAGGTTCAAATGTTCAGGAATTGTTCGTGACTTGGTTGTTAATCTTTCATGAAAATACTCATATAGCTTTAGTTTGAGACAAGAGATTATCTTATCTTCAGATGCTTTAGAGTTTAGAAGGTTTGATGTAGTTTTAAAAATGCGTCCAGAATTTCAATTAATTAAGGTTTCCAAGAGTTTTTTTTCATACACTCTTCTTTTAGAAGAAAGTGTTGTTTCAATTATGAAACACACTAATGAATTCAAAACGGAATGACTTATCAAATGTTAAAAGATTTTAATACAAATTCAATGTATCCAAAATTGAATTGTGTGATATTTCTGAACTGATCTCTGTCCTTTGGGCAATGCTTCAGTTATTTGACAAAAAACTGCTTGCAAGGAATACCCGTTATTTTTAAAATCTTACAAAATTCATAGAAAATAAGTACAGAACTAACAGAAAGATGTTCCATGAATAAATGGACTTTTTAAGTTTACAAAGAACATAAATTCAATATGAACCACGTGAATCCCTGGTACCACGCATCACGAAATACTTCAAAACCTGTACTCCGAGTATGTGGAGTATTTTTGCTTCTATATATATATATATAATATATATATATATATATATATATATATATATATATATATATATTATAGTATATATTTATAATATATATATATATATATATAATATTATATATATATAGTATATCTCTTAGTCAGCACTTCTCAACAACTTAATTAAAGTCAATATATACATAACGCTTATACAGGAATGTAATCTCATTACTCAATCCTAAGAAAAGATATAGGATCCATCCATACATACCTAGTTTACTCTCATAAACAAAAATATTAAAATTCGTAACACCGCAAATCACACACAACTAAATATGAACAATGACCAAATATCCAAAAAACATATACAACCTAATTAATTTGTATATATATACACCACTAACAATCTCTCAATTTTGCCCTAGGGATTATGACCCATACTTATCCCCTTTAACATCATACTAGCCAGGACTTCAATGCTCATCACCTTGCATGCCTTAACATACACACACCAACACCAAGAGGTGAAACACTCAAGGATAGTTTACATGTACTTAGTATCTTCAAAAATTGAAACCAAAATACTCGACAACCATTTCAACATAATCAGAAATCTACGTCCCCCAACCCCCAACATCTCCTGCTCCCACCCAAATTAAAGTTACAGGAACATGGAAATCATTTCACACAGTCTCTTCTGATCACATACCAATATTAATTACAATTCAATGTAAATACTCCACACACACATTCTTTTAAAAACACACACCAGCTACAAGAAAGCGAACTGGTAAGCTTACGCTGAATTTATAGAACAAGAACCACAATCTTTCCTTTTAAAGAGCTTATTTTCCGTCTCTCGACAGAGCAATCTAACATTACAATTAAACTATATTAAAAGCATCCAAAAAATATATTCCCCAAAGCTACCGCAAACATTTTAATCCCAATTTTTTGCCTAAGATAGATACTCTAATAAAACAAAGAAACTCTCTCCGACAATCAAATCAAGATCCAATAAAACTAACCACAGACCTCATCAGGAAAAAAATAACAATCAACTCGAATGAAAATAAAATTTGGCAACATTACACAGGAAAACTAAGCCATAGAACCAATACAATAAAAATATGCCGAACAATAAAAAAAAATCCACGCATCACGAAAATAATTCCCACCTACACACGGAACCATCTGAAAACAATTAGATAAAATTCCCATCCATCCCGCCCCACACAAAAAACAATGCAACATTATTATGCCATACTCTTCCAAAATTCAGCCATTACCCTACCGCACAAATAGATCAGCAAATAAACGACTTAAAAGTAAGTACTCAACACCATCAAAAACTTCCAAATTTCACCAACAGAGATCCCGGACAATATATCCAACATCCCTCTCAAACACATAGGAACTAAAGCCATAGAAACCCTAACCAAATATTCAGTTCAGCTTGGCGAATTAACACTACCCCACCATTCTGTAAACACATACATATAATCCCCATATTAAAACCTAGCAAACCACCCAATAACCCTGTTCCATATAAACCTATATCATTAATCTCTAAAATCTCAAAAGTGTTCGAGAGGTTAATCCTGCATAGAATCTCTCCTTCTTTCCCCCTTTCGGATACCCAACATTTATTCAGACAGAAACATGCCACCACTACACTACTAACCGACTTAACACAAAGAATCTTCAGGGGATTTTACCAAACCCTATAATTTTAAGGGCTAAATTATTAAAAAAAAAAAATTAAGCATTTTTCTATGTGATGTGAAATTAATTCAGTGAATTTGAAATTACGGTATTTTAATTCATTCATTACTGTTTATAATTCTAAAATTAAGGTTATAATTAAATATAAAATAATTAGTGTATATTAAACTTCGTCAGCTTTAGATTCAAGAATTTCGCATTTGTCGTAGCAAAGGAAAAAAATTATTTGGAGGAATATTTTTGAATATTATCTTCAAAATTTTTACAAGTAAATCCTTTTTATTTTTAACATCCTTGTCATAAAAAATGAATGCAATCTTTAAATGAAACCATTTTTAATTGTATTTTATATTTATTTCAGGAAAGGCAAGGAATTAGCGTATAATAAAAGAGATCTATTTCCATATATAAAATAAAATATGACTTTAGGAACAATATGCTATAGAGCGCTAAAATCATTCAGAGCCCAATCTATAACTTTTTAATAATTAATATATTTATTTTAATTCTTATAAAATAATTAAGCACCATTGTGAATTTTTCTTAGCTATAAAGCTGAGATTATACTATAAATAAAAATATATATTATCTGAAAACATTTAAATGACGAATTATTTATATAAATAATTTTTAAATTATATTTCTGGATGTTTTCATAAAGTTAAATTACCTCTTTAAGAACTTAAAGTAAAATTTAAACAGTTTCCTGCTGTTCTTCTTCATCAAAATCTTCCTCATCGTCGATCGTGGCTTCTTGGTACTGTTGATATTCAGATACCAAGTCGTTCATGTTCGATTCGGCTTCAGTAAATTCCATTTCGTCCATACCTTCACCAGTATACCAATGCAAGAAAGCTTTTCGCCTAAACATGGCAGTAAACTGTTCTGAAATTCTCTTAAATAGTTCCTGAATGGCTGTGGAGTTACCAATGAAGGTAGAAGCCATTTTCAAA
>JABUQX010022301.1:0-7500 GCA_015478945.1 Trachelipus rathkii
TATTGTTTTATTTTCATTTATCTATCTATTTGTTATTATTAATTTGAACAATATATTTTAACTTAAATTATTAATTTTATATCAAATTATTTATTTTTGTTCAATTTCTTTTTTAAATATATTAAATAGCAGTTCTAATTCATTTTTTAATAGAATCCTTAGCCTACAATAAATTTAGGACACAGACATGTTACCACTCTACTATAAATATGTCCTACTAATACTGTTGATCTGTCATGGCGCTAATGTCAAAATAGAGTGTTATGGAGCCATGGAAATTGGTTGATGCACCCGCATCAATATACTGCCTGTTTTTATATTTCAGAGGGAAAAAATATACATTATAATAAAAGTATGTGAAATGGTAAAAAGAATGTATGTACAACTATATATATATATATACATGATATATCTATATAGTATGTATATACACAAATGCTTTTATATAGATACACAAGGGTTTGGGTAGGTGATCAGTTAAAATTGCAAAAATGATCGAAATTTAAAGAGAATAAATGTGAAGTTCAAAAAAGAAAAAAATATCAGACAGGAACAAATTCACTTTTTGTTCCAACTTAGCTTTATTAAGCTACGATCACGGTGACACATCTCGCTCGGATTACATAAGTAAAAATATGAGGTATAGAGCTATTTTCGGAACAAAAGACTTTTGAAGTTTCCATTATTTTCTATGGAATAAATTGTTCGATATAATATGGTATATATATATATATATATAATATATATATATGAATATATATATATATATATAATTATATATATAAAATATTATATATATATATATATATATATATATATATATATATATATATATATATATATATATATATATATATATATATATATATATATATATAAAAAATATATTCCACAGTAGTTTGAATAGTATTTTCTAATTCATGTTGTTTTCTCTCACTGCTGCTTTTACGTTTGCATTTTAACTTTTTTCTACTTTGATCAGTTCCACTTGGTTTGATTGTATCTGAATATTCTTCATTTTCTTCTGACGATTTTTCTTGTGGCAACACTAAAAGCAAGCTACCCTCATTGAGCAACGTTTCATCTCAAGAAAGAGTGATGTTATTCCAGCCTTCCTATTGCGCCTCCCCCAACCATTTAACAAATATTCCTTTCCTTTTTAAAATGCGCTTTTATTTAGCAGGTAAATTAATAATTAAATAACTTTTTTTATTATTTCATTAAAGTTCACACCTCACGGGTTTAGCCCTCTTCAAGGAGTGTAACTTCTCTAGGTAGTTACTACTTAGGATCCGGACTAGGAAGGTGCATGATAATTGCATGTTTAGAGTCAATCCTTATATATATATATATATATATATATATAATATATGTATAATTGCATATTTATCTATCAGATATAATATATATATATATATATATAATATATATATATATATATATATATATATATATATATATATTAGTGATGGCAGGTAACATCCGCATCCGCATCCGCCCTTTGCCCGAGCATCCGCACATTATTTAAGATCCGCATCCGCATCCGCATCCCGCGCTTTACCCTGCGGGATGTTGCGCGGATATTTATTGTCGAGATTTGATAAAAAATTTTTTAATAAAAATACTTAAGATGAATCTGAAAAATGAAAAATGAAAAATGAATTGAAGGCAATTCATAAAACGGTTGATATTCAGTGTCTTGCTGTTTTCAAAGACGTCCAACCGCTGGAGTAGTACATGTATATGATGGAAAAATGGTATCGTTCGAGAACCTCTGCTTTGTACGCCAGTTTTTTATTCCAAAGTTTAAGATTCTTAGCTAATATGGAAAATGACATCATATCACATTAAGCTATTGAAACCATTTGACAAAAACAAAAAAAAAAAAAAAAAAAAAAAAAAAAAAAAAAAAAAAAAAAAAAAATAGGCTCCTCTCCAGCTTTGTCTCCAATGTAAAACACATTAATCTCCAACCCTAAGCGAAGAATTTTAAACATCTTCAAAATAAAAATGATGATTCATTAAAAGAAAAAATGAAAGATGTAATAAAACTAGAGCTAGAAAAACGCTTTGGTTCTGTGGAAATTAATGACCTTCATTCTATTGCAACTTACTTAGATCCCCGTTATAAAGGGAAGTTTTTTTTTGTAACACAATGTTAGAACAAGTTAAATCGTCACTTTGTGTTGCAGTTGAAAATCTACAATACAAACAGTCTATATTATCGCCACCCCATTAAAAGGAAAAAATGAAATCTACAGAACCAACACCTTCTACAAGCAAATCAATAACAGATTCACTGGAAGAATTTATACAGTCCAGTAGTGATGAAGAAACACACGCATTACCAAAATATGTAGTGCAAATGATTGAAAACTATCACCAAGAAAAACGACTAGATACAAATGATGATCCTATCAGTTGGTGGAAAGTTAAGCAAAATGTTTACCCACGCTTGAGTAAACTTGCAAGGAAATACTTGGCCTGTCCTGCAACTAGTGTTCCAAGTGAGAGAGTATTTAGCAATGCTGGGCTAATATATGATGAAAAGAGAAACAGACTCTCACCAGAAAAGGCAGAAAAATTGATGTTTCTCAAGCACAACCTTCCTATATTTGAATTTCAATACAAGTGCAAAAAGAATATAATTCATTTAAAATCTCTTTCATTAAGGGAGGAGGTTGGGTAAAGAGGTTGGTGGGGTGCATTAGTTGGGTTCCCGTCCCCCTCCCTAATAAAAATTATATTAATAGAATGTGGCTTAAATTCGAATATATATATATAATATATATTTATATTATTATATATATATATATATATATATATATATATATATTATAATATATATATATATATAATATATATATATATATATATATATATAATATATATGTGTGTGAATATATCAAACATCCGCATCCGCATCCGCATCCGCATCCGCACCCGCTATATATATATCAAACATCCGCATCCGCGGATGCGAAAAAAATGACATTTGCTGCATCACTTAATATATATATATATATATATATATATATATATATATATATATATATTTTTATACATACCCATAGATATATATCTATATATATATATATAATATATATACATATAATATATATATATAGAAGGAGGTACGTATAAATGGAAATTTCATTCTCCGGCCGGAATTAAAATTTTCATTCTCCGGATCCGGCCAGACATTACTCTCCGGTCATCTCTAAATATATATATATAAAAAAAAATAAAATCTATATAATACATATATATATATATATATATATATATATATATATATATATATATATATATATATATATTATATATATATATACAGATAAACATACGCTCACGGTTAGAGCGAATAAATCTAGGGAGGGGGGTGTATCATTTACGTAACGTCCAAGCAGGACGAAGCCAAGCCCAAGGAGAGAATAGCTCACATTCTCCCACCTGACCAGTTGCGAACCGGGACCCTCGCTTTGCTTGGCGAGTGCTCTACCACTGAGCTTTTGGGCACTTTTATTTAAAGTAAAAAAAACTATATATATATATATATATATATATATATATATATATATATAACAAAACATATATATAATATATATATATATATATATATATATTATAAATATATATTATATATATATAATATAATATATATATATATATAATATATTATATATATATATATATATATATAGTGTATATATATATATATTATATTATTATATATATATATAAATACATACACATATACATACACATTATAACATTCAGAAGTATATAAATATCCAACAAAGCATATATAATATATATATATATATATATTATATATATATCAATATATATATAATATATATATATATATTATATATATATATATTTATATTATATATATATATATATATATCTATATTATATATATATTATATATATATATATATATATATATATATATATATATATATATATATATATATATATATATATATATATATATATATATATATATATATATATATATATTATATATATATATATATATTCTAATATAAATATTTATATTATTATTATTATTATTATTATTATTATTATTATTATTATTATTATTATTATTATTATTATTATTATTATTATTATTATTATTATTATTATTATTATTATTATATTATTATCTATTCCGTAAACCTCTGACATCTTCAGAGTTTCGATCTAACAATTGAATGAATTATTTTAAACAAGAATATAAAATTATTATATTATTAACTTTTTGGATATTAAAATCAAAATTAATGATGATGGAACTTTTTCCACAGGGATACATGTCAAGACAACTGATAATGGTCTGTACCTTAATTACAGCTCCTACTCCCCAGAAGTATATAAGAATTCAATTGTTAAAACCCTCATATATAGAGCTGAAATATTGTGTTCTGATTGGGAATCGTCGTTTGAATGTTGAAAGTTAAAAGACAAAAGCAGATCCTGATCAACTGTAACGCCCGTTAAATTTTAACAGAATAAAATAATAAACTAGAACATCAACAAACTCTATGGAAAACAGGACAATACGAACAATATCCATGAATTCATTAATTTTTATTAAACATCAAATGCAAAAGACTTCGATAAAGATTGAAAATTCCTATGCGGCATTATTAACCCCACAAATTAAAATCTACAAGTAACTCAAAAATCACAGCTAAACTATACCAGAAAACAAGAAAACTTTCTTCCGGCTTCTTTACTAAAGATAACCTTTCAGTTATTCACCATGTCGTGTACCAATTCACACATCCCGAGTCTGACTGTACGTCGACGTATATTGATTACACGACTAAAAGATTTAACAGATAGGGCACACCAGCACCACTTTAAGCCCAGTAAAAATGTGAACACTTATTCACCGAGCATAATAAGAAAACTGTACCTAATATATCATTCATTTAAAATTTTACACTCCTCATGTGAAGCGCAAAAACTAAAAATAAATGAAGCTTATTACAAAAGATATCACAAAATAGAAATTAACATAAAGTTTAATGAACTCTCCCTAAGAATAATTATAATATAAAGGGCTACTTAAAATTTAATAATTAATATATGTTAAGAACAACAACAACAACAACAACAACAACAACAACAACAACAACAACAACAACAACAACAACAACAACAACAACAACAACAACTAGAAAAACAAGAACAAACAAGAACAACAAGAACAACAAGAACAAGAACAAGAACAAAAAAAAGAAAAAGAAAAAGATGAAGAAGAAGAAGAAGAAGAAGAAGAAGAAGAAGAAGAAGAAGAAGAAGAAGAAGAAGAAGAAGAAGAAGAAGAAGAAGAAGAAGAAGAAGAAGAAGAAGAAGAAAAACAACAACAACAACAACAACAACAACAACAACAACAACAACAACAAGATGAGGAAGAACAAAAACGAGATCAAGAACAGGAAAAGGAATTGGAATAATTCCTAAAAGAGAAAGAACAAACAAAACAGAAGCAATAAGAAAAAAAAGCAAAAGGAATAACAAAAAAAGAACTGAGAACAACAAAAGAAAACAAATTTTCATACAAATAAATATTAGGTTACATTCTCTAAAATGTAATTTAAAAATATTTGAGGTTTAAGCCAAATGAGAAATGCTCAAATTTAAAATTTTTATTCTCGAGAAAAAAAAAAATTAATAAAAAAAATAAAAATAAAATAAAATAAAATAAAGAAATAAATAAATAAAAGAAATCATATTTACGACGAAACGGAACCAAACCTAAAATAAAGATTAGGTTACATTGTCTAAAACCTAATTTAAATATATTGGAAGTTGAAACCAAATAAAAAATGTTCAAATTTAAGTTTTATTCTCAAGCCAAAAAGAAATAAATAAATAAATAAATAATTAAATAAATAAATAGAAATCATATTAAAAACTAAGCTAAATCGAACTCAAAACGAGGAAACAAAAAAAATATAAAGAAGAAGGAAAGAAAGAAAGAAAGAAAGAAAGACCTAATGATAGAACGATGAGAGATTTCTCAATGGAAAAAAATGGGCGTTTGGAAGTTTTTAATAAAAGGGGAATGAGAACATCAAACGACTAAAAAATTTTCCCCCTCTTCCCCTAAAAAATTTTCCCCCCTTCCCAACAATACAATAATTTCTGTTTAATTTTTAAAAATGAGACACTTTTTCAACATTAACTTTTATTTTTAATGTTTTGAATTTTTTTTTTTTTTTCAAATTTTTTTCTTTCATTTTTTTTTTTATAAAGCAATTTTTTATCATTTTTTGTCTTAAATTAAAGACAATTTTTCTTTAAAATGTTATAATAAGTTATTAGTGAAATAGTTTTGAAATAATTAACCAAAATTTTAATATTTATTAATAAACAAATAATTTTAATACAAAAATACTAATTAAAAATATTAAAAAATTGTAAATAATTTGTAACAATTAATAATTGTAAAGTAATTAAATACTAATAACTTTGAAATTAAATATCACAAGTTTAATTATTTAATTAAAATGAAATTCAGGAACCATCTTTAGCAATGCTCTTCTTATATATATATATATATATATATAATATATATATATTTTATTTTTAATATATATATTTATATATATATATATATATATATATATATATATATATATATATATATATAATATATATATATATTTTTTATATATATATATATATATATATATATATATAAATATATATATATATATATATTATATATATATATATATATATATATATATATATATATATATATATATATATATATATATATATATATATACTATATAATATAATATTATATATAATTGATATTTTGTACCAAAAGTAAGTTTACTGAATATCCCATGAAATCGAATGAGTAATGTAGCTCCTCCGTGACGTATACGAGTAGGTAGCTAGTTACCTAGGCTACATATCCATGCCAGTTTTAACCAGATTTATAAAGTCAGTCTTGCACTACATCTTTTTATATATGGGCGTGTGTTCTAACCTGGTTTAACGTTTTTGTGATGGAGGTAAAAATTGAAAAAACGGTACGCTATCAAATTCCTGTGTGAAGCGTAACAAGTCAGCCACTGAGACATTTGCTTCTTAAAAAAAAAGTTTATGGGTATATCACTCTATCGAGAACTATGGTTTTTAAATGGGAACAAAGCTTTCAAAGAGGGCCGAGAAAATATTGAAGACGACTTTCGTTGTGGAAGACCAATCCCGTCAAAAAACAATGAAAATGTAGTGGTTAGAGCTGTGATGGAGAGAGACAGCCGGTTCAGTGCTCGAGTGATTGCAGAAGAAACTGGTTTGGATAAAAATGCATTTCATAGAATTTTAACGAACCATTTGCACATGCGAAAAATTTGTGCAAAACTAGTGCCGAAAGACTTGTCTGTGGAGCAGAAAGCAAACAGGGTCAAAATTTGTCAAGATTTACTTGAAAGACTGGAAATGGAGCACAATTTTTTG
>JABUQX010022301.1:12500-20655 GCA_015478945.1 Trachelipus rathkii
TTAATAAAAGAATAACATCAAAGATCTATTTAATACTCCTTCCATCTTATTAATTAGTGTACCCGAGGGGGTGAGGGATTTAATTCTATGTTTATTTGATTAATGAACTCATCTACTCGTGCTACATGTGGTGACCCCAGAGTGACTTAAAAATACCAACCTGTCTGATAAAAAGGGTCAAAGGATAATAATAAAAATAATAATAATAATAATAATATAATAATAATAATAATAATAATAATAATAATAATAATAATAATAATAATAATAATAATAATAATAATAATAATAATGACTACCCAAGTGAAGTTATTAAAACAGAAAGTCTTGAGAGTCAATAGTGATAATAATAAAAACGGTAATGAGCGTGAAGAGCAGCTAGTCAATAAACAGCTGCCAAAGTCGCAGAAAGCCGTAATAAAAAAAAAAAGAATAAAAAAAAGAAAAGTCGTTATCCAGTTGATAGTTCTTTCTTAGATAATCACCATGCTTTTCAAAAAAAAAAAAAAATCTTCTAACGAATTAAGATACCAGAAAGCTCCGTCCTGCTATTAAACGGGGGAGGGGTAGAGAGAAGAGCTCCCCGCCACTAAAATCCCCCAAAAGCACTTCGTGAAAAGCTCTAGGTAAAATTTGAAATTCAAGAACCAGCGAGCCTAAAAAACAATAACAACAACGAAAGAAAAATAAAGCCTCCACGATGAATTCGAGGGCTAAATAAAATTGGGAAGAAAGTACAAAATACCCAAAAGAAAAATTGAATGGCTGCTAAAGCGACCGGCCACTGCTCCATGGAGGACAGATCGCAGAAGTTTCTAAATTCTCCCAGTATGGCCTATGTGTTTTTTTTAACGAACAATAGTTTTGTAAAAGTCGCAAATTTAATCTTAGAAATTATACAATTTTTAATATTAAAAGTAATTAAAATATATTATAATTCGCACGGCTAGTAAGGAGTTTACTATAAATAGATGGAAAAGTCAGATAAACTCTCTTTTTTGTGTCTTGATGATAATTGGATAGGAATCTTGTGTATATTAATAAACGTTTACAATGTGAAGGAGGTGGGTATCCCCTATCCTTCGTACTCTTACCCCCCAAAAAAAAAACTTTTGGGAAAAAAGGGGGCCAAGGGGGGAAAAAGGGGGGGGGTTTTTTGAACCTTGGGTTAAAAAATGCTAGAACTAAAAAAGAACGCTTGTAAAGACGGAAGCCTTTTCTAGGAGATCCCGCTTATATTCATAATAATAGAAATTCGCTTCTCTGGGAAAGATAAAATTGTAACTTGGTAACTTTTTTAGAAAGATTAAAAATTTATATTTTAAGAATGTCGATGTTGTAAAGACCTTGAGTCTGTGGGTATATTTAAATGCATGACGGGAATTCCATATATTTAAAAATATTGTATTTTTATTTTATATTTTAATAATTAATTAGGCATGTTCGGTTCCTCTGATGAAAAAATTTAATAAAATCATTATAATTGTAAATTTACGAATTTATTTTATGTGTCAATAGTAAGATCTGTCTGATTAAAGATTACTTTTATAATGTTTGTATGGTGCCCGGTTTGTTATTTTTCTCAATACGAATTCAACGAAAGTCACCTTTTAAAATTTATCCATACGATAAGGGGGAGAGCTATGAACTCCTAAAGAACTCTGACGTCATCGCGAGTGGGTAGGCTTTAAGGCACAGGCTGTATAGTACCCAAAAAGTTGGTCTCCAAAAATGAAATAAATTCTACGGAATGTTTTTGCGTTCTAAAATTGTGTTAAAAAAAAAAATGTATTTTTTCTTTATGAAATTAATAGGCTGATGTTCTTCCTTAACCTGGGTGCACCCATATGATAAGGCTAGGTAGCCTAAGTACGAGATATAACAACTGCTAACTTATAATCTGTATTTGTAATTGTAAACTATTATTATGGTACGGCTAAAATTTACGCATACATCTTATACACATCACACATAACCTGTTTTTATTCTTTTTGTTAATATTATTTAAAATCTTAAGTCAACCAATAAGAGTCTTTCCCTGACCGGCGATATATGACGCCGAAACGAGGGAAGACGTTAGTTAGGCAAACGAGATCAATGCCATAAGATGTGTCCCGGGCATGCCAATACCGATAATGATACTTAAATTTTTGTAATAAAATTAAACAGGTGTTATACTATATAATGTTCTTATAATAAGATCTTTTTTTTTAGTGTCATTTGATACTCTAAGTTGATTCACCCAGTGATAAATAATAAGATAAAATTAACAAAAGAATCGGCGTGAAAGAAGATCTAGTAGATCGCCGAACAGATAGCGCATTATAATTAAATGCCGCACATTGCAAACTGTTCCATAAATTAAATTGTATAGTATATATTAACACAGCATTGGTAACTGAATGAAAGGGTCTGGTGGCCCACGTCCTCGTATTTATTATACTAAAATAAAAATTATCTATTATTAAGTGTGTAGAAACACAATATAAAAAGAAGTTAATAAAATGAATAACACTCAAAAATGCTATTATAAATACACCTTCATTTATTAATTCGTGTTACCCAGAGGAGTGAGGATTTTAATTCTATTTTAATTGATCTATGAACATATCTACCTCTGCGCTACATATATATATGATATATACTAAATAATATATATACTACACTATATATATATATATATATATATATATGTATATATTATATATATATATATATGAATATATAATATATATATAACACAATTATTTGAATAGCACCAAACGTATTGAAGTTTACAATGTGAAATAAGCCAATTAAAATATTCTTTCCAAAGGATTATTTTTATCTCATCGTAGTGCGAGAGTGTTTAAAAAATTTGCCATAGCCATCATAGACTGTTTATAGTTTTCAAAACACCAGCAGGACGAGAATAATGAATTCTTTATATATATGGTAATATATTATATATATAAAATAACTATATTATAATATATACTATATATACTATAGTATATAGTACTATATATATTATATAGCTATATATATTTATATTATATATATATAGTATATAGTATAAATTATATAGTATATATATAGTATATATATATATATATATACTATTACTATCAATATATATAATATATATATATATATATATTAATATATATATATACTACTATTATATATATATACATCTATATAATATTATGAAATATATATATATTTAATATATATATATATATATATATATATATACTAATATATATATATATAATATAATATAATATATATAGCTATATATATAATAATATATATTATATATTATATATATATACTATATATAATATATTATTATATATCATATATTATATATTATTACAGTATAATCTATATTATTATTATATATACTACTAGTTGTACTATACATGTATATTATCTATTATTATATATATTAATATATATACACCTTTAAATACTATCCATATATCCCATAATATATAGGTATACTGCAATATAATACGCCTATTATTCACCTACGGGCTACTTCAATAGCCCCCTTAACCCTATTATCTTATTAATATATATATCACTCTACTACTATACCACTATAATAATAATAGTATACCGCCTATATACATACTGTATATTTCTGAAATATATTTCTATATTATAAGTATATATACTATAATAAGTCTACACCCGCAGATTACACTCTCTCATTATATATATATAATAATAATATATACTATCCATCTCGCTTCTCACCTACATTTTTCCAGACTTCCTCTACATTATCATCCCCCAACGTTACTCATATACTACCATCTATATATATATAACACAATATTAAAGGCACCCAACTTTATTGAAGTTTAACAATTGAAATGAAACTTTAAAATGATCATAGGTCAGCTATACTGAGAATATGTAATAGAGGCATCATAATGTCATAGCATAACATTCCTGTATCCATATATATTACACAACAGTTTATTTATATGAAAACATGGAAATGGAGAAATTAAAAAATACAATATATTAGCACATATATATATATACTATATACTATATATATATATCTATTATAGTATACTATATATATAATATATTATAATAAATTATATATATAGATATATCTATATATTATATATATTATATATATAATATATATATATATAATATTATACTATATATAATAATATTATATATATATATATATATATATTATATATATATATATATTATATATAATATACTATATATATATATATATATATATATATACTATATATATAATATATATATAAATAAGATATTATATATATATATATATATTATATATATATATACCTATATATATCTATATATACTAATATTATATCATATAATATATATCATATATTATATATACGTATATATATATATATATATATATACTTATATAGTATACGTATATCATATATATCATATATATATATTATTTATATATATATACTATAGTATATATATATATAATATATATATATATATATATATTAGTATATATAATTATATATATATATATATATATAATATTAAATAATAGCGAAAGATCCATTTCATGTATTTTATCTATTTTCATTACATACCTCATTTCTTATACTTAAAAAAGGAATATAAAGTTGTAATAATTAATAAATTAATTATCATTAATTATTAAACCTGTTGTAAGTAATGTAAACTAATAGTAAATTTTGAAATCCATCAAAAAAAGTGTAAAAAACAAATTATAATGACGTTTGATATATTCTGAAACAAATAGTAAAGAATTAAAAAATTTCACATTTCAATTATACATTATATATATATATATATATTTATATATATATACTTATATAATTATATAATATATTATATATTAATAATATATATATATATATATTTATATATATATATGTATTACATATATATATATACATATAGTATATATATATATATATGTATCTATATATATATAATATATATATATAATAATACTATATATATTATATATATATAATCTATATATATATATATATATATAAATTATATTATATTGTATATTATATATAAATATATATTACATATATATATATAGATATATATACTAATATAATATATATTATATATATATATAAATATATATATAATATTATACTATATATATATATATATATATATATATATATATATATCCTATATATATATATCTCATATATATAAATATGATATATATATATATATATATATATATAATATATATATAATATAATATATATAATATATAATATATATATTATATATATATATAGTATATATTATATATATATTAATGCAAGGAAAGAATAAAAATCTGTTTTTAAAGTTCAGTTAAAAATAAGTTTCAAATTGAAGAGGAGTAGATATTATAAAACATCACTCTATATGATAATTCAGCCTACACAAGAGAGAGAGAGAGAGAGAGAGGAGAGACGAGAGAGAGAGTCGAGAGAGAGAACAGGAGCACACAACCCACGAGGGTGGAAGACACACCGAGAAGAGGCCACGCAGCCCACCCACAAGAGAGAGCCCCAACCCACAGAGAGAGCCCCCACAGCCCCAGACAGATAGAGACAGAAGACAGGAACAGAGAACAGCCACACGAGACAGAGACAGAGACAGAGACAAGAGACCAGAGACAGAGACGGCAGGAGACCAGCTCCCACCGAGATGAGATACGACCACCCCCAGAGAGACCCAGAGACCACCCCACAGATAGATAATGTACAACACACATACCACACACAGGTAGCCTACTCACACCACCCCAGAGATCAATGTGGAAACACAACACGAGAAAGCACACCAACAACCACAACCACCCTCCCAGAGCCACAGCACAACATATAACCACATCCCCCGGGCCATTCCACCCGCACAACACATTCCTCTGCACCACACCACACAGCCCCACCACACACCCAGAGCCACACTGATGCACAACAGACAGACAAATATACTCTGTACGTAATTAACCTATCATCATACGAACTAGCCCAGCCGCGCCTCACACCGCCAGTAACACTTAGGTAAATCAGATCACTCATATACATCAAGCATCACAATATCCCGCACTTATCGGCAACACTCTAGTCACCGTATACCTAACCCTGCCTTGTCCCCACTTCCCCTCACGCTTAACCACCCACACGCCACACAGCCCTCCCGCCACCGCTTACCAGGAACACGATTCACAACAAATGAACGTCGCAGAGATTGGTATGGTTAACAAGACAGCCAGACAGACACCAACGAATTATAAGTTTGAAGTGTTTTTTGAGCTTTTCGTTCTTGTATTTTTTCTTTATGCTATTAATATCAATGATCGGAACTGCCGTTAACTTGCATCAACTAAGTTGTCGGTATAATATAAATGAAAAAATATAAAATAAAATTAGGAAAATATAATAAAAAATAGAAAAAAACAGGAATTGTATATTATTAAATATTACAAAATACATAGACCACCTGGAGAAAAAAAATAAAATACAAAATTAAAAATATAATTAAAAGAAATAAAAAAAAACAACTTTATATTTAAGAGTTTATAACAGCAAGATAATAATACAATCGACCACACACACACTCCGCGCCAAGCCCTGACACACTCAGTACCTAATACACCCCTTATCCGTCTATATATATACATATTATATATATATACTATAATATATATATATATAGTATATGATAATAGATTGTATATATATATATTAATATCATTTTCGTACTATATAAATATATATATATATATATATATATATATAAATTATATATATATATATATTAATAACTATTTTATTATACTATTATATATATATATTTTATATAATATTATATCATATTATATAATATATATATATATATATATATATAATATATATATCATATATAATACTATTTAATATATAGTACTTATATATATATTATATCCCTATATACTATATATATATACCTTATATACTAATATATACTATACTATATATTCATATAAACTATGTTATCTCTTAATACGTATACTATATACTATTATAGTATATCAATATATTATATATTATATAGTATATATAATATATATATATATATAGTATAATATAATATATATATAACGGTAATATACTCACACATATATATATATATACGTATATAATATAAAATAAAGTAGTATACGTGAGTATAGTGTATATATATATATATATATATATATAATATATATTACATATATATAAATAATATAATATTAATTTATATATATATTATATAGGCATATTAATCATATATATAATGATAGTTATATAATATATAATATATAATATATATTAAAAAAAGATAACTGACTGAATGAATTATTCTGAATAGAACGCAGTAATAAAAAGTTCAACCGTTGATTTTACTTAGGCGAGTGATAACCTTTTCTTATGAACCGAGCTCATAAAGAAAAGAATAGTTTATTACCGATGTTGCTTTCGAGAGGCGGAGCTTATGAACATTAATGGCTTATGTATCGATTGTGACCGTTTACATATGAATTCATATTCAATGTGAGGATATATAGTTTTTCCTTTCATATATTTTTCTTGACATTTGCATATATTTAATAACGTACAATGTTATAACACAGAAGCGCCAAACAAGTGAGAACTAGGGTAGGCGCTCGGTGACTGACAACTGATCTTGAAATGTGTGGAAGTGTTAAAAAGCTCCACATAATGATGCTTGATCTTTCGCAGGGGAATATTCTATCAGTGTTCTACGTGAAGTCATGGTGATATGATTGATGCACTAAGTGTTTGCAGGCGTATATAAGCAACAGCAAGTATGTCAGTATGGGCCTCCATTGCAACAAGGATAGTATATAAATATGTTTCCCACTATCCAGAGCTAAGTAGCTCGTGCAATGTTCTTTGTATTTCAAAAAATGAAAAGACTTTAAAATATTAGCGAGAAGGAACTGAAATTAGTAGTACTATAATATATATATATTATAGTATAATATATATATATATATATATATATATACTATATTTATATACTATATATATAAATATAGTATATATCATATAGTATATATACTGTATATCATTGTATATATTATATATTATATATAGATAATATA
>JABUQX010022302.1:0-46585 GCA_015478945.1 Trachelipus rathkii
GGACCACAAATTACGCTCACACGAAAACATGTTAACATTAACAATGTTCCACACTTAACACGAGAACCTATTCATACTTTTCAAACATATCTCTAGCACATATTAACGTTAATTTTAACATTGACACACAGTAATATTTAACAAAAATTTATCATATCCTTGGCTAATTGTGAACCATACAAATGGTTCTAAGTTGAATATTATTAATAGTGACACAGACAGTAACAAAAGATTTTCTTACATTACCCACACACTGAAAGTTAGGTGGTGGTGAACAAAAAATTTAATCATACCACCACCATTTTGTTTCTTTTGCACCTGAATCCTCCGAAATGAACCACCCCACATTTGTTTCTAAAACACTAATAACTATCATGATAATCCCAACCATAATAATTGCAAAATAACAAACGTTTTATCAACAGAACATAAAATAAGTTCTTTGGAAAAAAAATATCGTAGTAAAGTGTAATAGTTTTACCGATCCTAAAAGCACTACAATCAGCTTTTCTTTCCACAAAACATCTATAAATCATTAAACTCAACAAATCATTGCTACTCTCCTTGCACAAAGCATCGTCCCTCCCCCGCCTATAGCGCGCACTCTCCACGCCGACCATTTGTTGCCTTTTTAACCAAATCCCTTCCCTGATATCATAGATAGATCTCCTATTGATCAGGTCACACCTTGCTAGATAGTAATACAGTTTACGGAGAATTTTGGCATACTTAACTCTGTAAAAGAATAACAAATAAAATTCTTCTATCAGATAATGCTCAGCTAAACAAACCGATATATGCCCCCCAAAAATTTTGCAACATTATACCCAAGTAAACAATGTAACGTGTGTGGCTCCTTCAACCATTAATAAGCAGCACACTAAATATAATAATTTGATACATATACACAAACGAATCACAAAACAATTTTGACGTCTTAATAATTATAATCTGTAATGGCAACCGCGCGAATAAACATACTCAACATTTGACAAGAGGAGGTCGGTCTCTATTCACCTACTTTACAACATAAAGTCAACGTCGCCTAATAAAAATTTAACTATCACAGAGATTTTTTACTCAAGACTCACGACCCTTTTATACCTCTTCTCTGCACTTTCTAACATACTCTTTCACGACATTGACATATGATGGTGTGAGACACGAATAGTGGATTGATAAATAAATTTAGTTATTAATCCATTATCCATGTTAACATATATGGTGCCCGAAAATTTAGCATAAACTACTGCATACTCTAATCACCAATAATACTAACTTAAGCACCTAGATTTGAAGCCGGAATATAAAGAGGGTGGCAATCTATTAATAAATGTTTTTTTATCATTTAATAAAAATAGTGTATAATTCACAATCTCTAATATAGAGATTAATGTTATCTATTAGACATTATATATTCTTTAGCTAGATACCTTTAGATACCCCTAAAATATCATACAGTTAATTCGAAATAATAGGAATAGATTACGTAAATCCACAGACATGATCAACATAACGATTTAATCCCGCGATAACTAAACATAAAAAAAAATCAACGTGGCAATCAAGTTTACAAGAAATCGAAGTAATAGCTTTAATATTGAAACTTATAAAAGAATTCAACAACGTATACTTGCTTAAATATAGAATAAATGAGGTGGTCATAGTGGTACCGTGTAATAGTTACTGAATTTTAAATAGCATGATACGAATTAAACTCCCACACATTAAATCACACCGTGAATCTCATATACCTTTCTATCTGGTTACTTCTATACTCACTCTATATGCACTAGGTTGTTCCTCTACTTCAGGTGAACTTTTTTTTTTTTTTTTTTTACTTAATACTACTAAATGACAAATCAAATCGTTGATGTGAATCATGTGAAGTAAAAAATGAGCAAAATAAAAATATAGAATGAGCAAAATAAAATATTAATATATACATTAAGATAAATATATAAGTGTTTGAATAAAAGTCGTTCCGAAATTTACAAAACGAAACTTATATTTACTCGTAATTGAATTAATATATTCCTCGTAATATATAGTGATATATACATACATTAAAATATCTATGTGATTTCCAACCGTGAACAGAGACGTCTGGAGAAAAGGTAATGCATGTTCATAGAACTTGAGTCAAAAAGTTGGATAAGAAGATAATTATAAAAGAGGAATATAGAGATTTTAAATTTCTGGAATCTCTATATATTTTGTCGTTTAATGTTTTTTATTTTATAAATACATATACCTGAAATCTGTTTATTCATAGGTGTTAATAAGAATCATATCAATAATAAAGCAACATAATCAAAACAATTGTAGTTTTGGAGACGTGAAGGATGATTATAATTTTGATACTGTTAATAAACAAAAAAAATTCATTAGCATATTAAGTATCAAGACAAATACCTAATAATATTGCTCCAATTAAACACGCTCTAGCGGTTACCGTAAATTCGAAGAGCTGATATAACGATATATCAACAATTTCATTAACTGAGTAAAACGACAAGTTATCAATAAGCTATCAGTTATACAGACCATTGAACTATAGCGAGGTAGGTAATTACCATCATAATGGACTAAATTAAAAAAAGTTATTTAATTACTCTAGCAGATATTGGTTTAATCATTACAATATTACTATGTTTCACCCGTTTTTATTTATATAAATATATTAATTATAATATATATATTATATATTATATAATATATATAATATATAAACTAATTATTTTATTAAAACGTATCCTGTAACTAATATCTTGTAGTTAATTTATTATTTACCTTTAACATTGTGATATAAATTATTTTTCATCATAACATATTAATATTCTATAATTATATAATATATTATATTATATATATATTTTATATAAACCTTATATATATTTATATATCAATTATATCACTAAGTATTATATAACCAATATACTAAACGAATATATGTTATAAGGTAATCAATAAGCTTGTCATATCCAATAAAGCTTTAAAACCATATCAGGAAAGTAAGATTAAGAAAGTGAGTTAATGTATAATGACAAAACTTACAATACCTCACGTATGAATAATTTCGATAATTCACAAAATTCCCCCACTTATCAAGGTAAAGTAGCTACCAGGACATACAAAATACAACCACCTCTGTAATCCCCACTTTTCAAACATATTCAGCAACAGCTAACGCTGTATTATCTAGCATAATCCCTTAACAAAAGTGACCTACTTCAAAGATAATACCAGCATCGTGAACTATGAGTTTACACTACATTCCATCAAAGTGTCAACTCAATCATCGATATAACATCATTTTGAACACCTATGAATAAAAGTAGACATTTTAGGCAAAACTTCTCGGGAAGCAAACCTAACATTATCCAACAAAAACTTACCCTATGTTCACGTTTCTAACACATTCATCGTCAGTTAACACAGTAATATCTTACGAAACTTAACATTTCTCTAACAAACCAGTTTTAATAATTGATCACATTGTCTCATAGTATATTTAAACAAAACGTACAGAAATTTAAACATAGCCCTAACAATCTACAACACATTTGAAGGGCGTGAAAACCTACAATAGATATTCAACAACCATCAGGATCCTTACGAAGTAGATTTTGTAAGTAAGTGCTCTACAAGTACTGCTAAATCGCCTCTGTATGATGCGTTGTTGATAAAACTTACAGGTTGTCTATAACAAAGCTTGAGATTGTTATACTTTGTTAGGTTCTACAGTTTATTCACGCCTAATGTTATTGTCTCTTAATGTATTCCCGGTATGCTGTGGTACTATATGTTTTTGGTCACAGGAAATAATTATGTTAAAGTTTATTTTTTTTCGGTTGATCTGTTATGAATCTTATTAGGTTATTTTATGGGTGTTTGAGACCGTGAATTTTGCTTGGATGTCACGTTTAATTCTCATAGTTCAAAATGATGTTATATTTGATATGCATTACACACATTGATGAATGTAGTATCATTCATAGTTCAACGATGCTGGTATCCCTCGGAAGGTTTGACACTTTGTTAAGGAATTTTGTTAGATTTTGTAAATAATGCTGCTTTATCTGCCGATGTTATGATTGAAAACAGCCAGTATAGGTTGAGTTTTTGCTTGAATGAGGGGTAGGTTGAGAACTTATTCAAGATCCAAATGTTAAATCGTCCTTATTCGTAGATCCCTGATGTTAGTAATCTATTGTAGGTTTACAAACCCCTTGTAAGTGTTTAGATATGTAGGCTATGTTTAATTTTTGTTACGTGTTTTTGTTAAATATCACTATGACATCGTGAAAATTAAAACTGGTTTTGTTACGAGAATGATAAGTTTGTAAGAATATTACTTGTGTTAACTGACGATGATGTGGTTAGAAACGTGAAACATAGGGTTACAGTTTTTGGTTTGGGTAATCGGTTAGGTTTGCTCGAGAATTTTTCGCTAATGTCTAACTTTTTATTTCAATTGGTTTTCAAAATGATGTTTATATTCGATTTGAGTGACATTTTGATGATGAATGTAGTGTCAGTTCATGGTTCACGATGCCTGGTATCGTTGATAGATTGGTCACCTTTGTTAAGGGATTTTTTGTTAAGATAATACAGCATTAGCTTTGTTGCTCTATATGTTTGAAAAAGTGGGGATAACATTGAGTTTGTAATGTCCTGTTAGCTATCTTTACCTTTCGATAACTGGGGATTTTGCGCTCAGTTAACCAGATATTCATACGTGAGGTATCGTTGTTTTGGGTCGTTTGTAATGGCTCGGTGTGCTGATCTATCTTGGGTTGGACGATATTCGCGTGGCGTTCATCGGTCTTAGTATTGTCGTTGTCTTTTTGGTAGTACGCGGTTCTCTGGTGGATTTCGTTGTATGTGTTGATTGCGGGTCGTTCTGAGCGGGGGGCTCGGCGCCTTTTCATTCTATGCGTTTTCATTATATTCTTAGTTCAGGTTATGATAAATGTTGCCTTTATTGGGATGGTGAAACTTTTTTGTTACCCCTTTAACATCATATTCGATGGTCTGATATGATAAATAATGGTATAGGTTTATGAATAAATGTGTTTGTTAAATATTACTATGTTATAGGTAAAATCCCATCGATTGTTCAGATACGTTCAAAATGTGAACAGGTTACTTTTCTTTAATGCAATGTTAGCTGTATTTTAAACTGGCGTTAAGTATGGAAAATTGTTAATGTTAGCCTGTTAGCATTTTTTTCGAGCGTAAGGTATGTTAGGAGTTGCAAAGCATGTCAATTAAAATGCACTTTCTTAGTTCCCATTTAGACTATTATTTTTAGCCTTTTATTGAATGCTATTCAATTTTTTGTTGTGTTAGCTTATATTCGTTTGGTTGGTTTGTTTAAAAAGAACTTATTTATGCTTATGTTTATCCGAAACGATACTCGAAATATGACTTGAATCGATATGATCATAGATCAGGAAGGTGGGTGTGGTGGGGAGGGGAGCAGAGGGATGGATGGTTGGATTTACTGATTTATTGATTTACAAGCCCTTTTTTAAAAATCAGTAATATCTACAAAAAACTTTACTTTTGATATTTTATTCAAGAACTTGTTTTTAAAATGTTATGCTTAAAATTAGGTCTTATTTTTATGTTATGTTTCGGATAAAACTTTGTTATGTTTGCAAATTATTCTTTGTTGTTATGATATTTAGGGATGGATTTTATGATGAATTTCTGTTAATTGTACTATGTTTAATGTCAAAAAAAACCTTTAACGGTTAGCTTTATTTTCGTTGTTCAAGTATGATATTAGAGAGGATTTGCTAACTTTATGGGAAAAATTGTCCATGCTCTTGAAAAATAAACAGAATGATCGCTAGCGGGAGCTTGAAAGTGTGTTCCTGATCCGGGAAACCATACATTATAATAAATTTCGAACCCGGTTCCACCACCCTCCCTAAAAATTAAACTTAACTAAAGCATTGAAGCAGCTCCTTATATAAATAGTAGGTTCTCTCCCTTTATAAACATTATATTTTATGTTTGGCACGCTTGTATTTTTAAGTTACAAGTCACTAAATTATTTAAATTGTTCAAAAGCATGTATTTCATATTCTATAGTAGCGGATTTCCTTAACCCGAGAACCTCCGAGTCCCGAGGAAACTATCCACAAAAAGGGGTTCACGAAGACAAAAGAAATTTTACAATCTTCCGTAGTTAAAATAGAGAGAAAGAATGGAAAAATAGATTCCCATTCTTATATTAGAAGATCCTTCTTGAGACTAAGTAAATATTTGACTCATTTTAGGTTTTAAATCTTAAAAAAGTTGTCTTGATGATGGTCCGTTTTAAAGAAAGGGTTTGAGATTCACTGCTCTATACTTACAATTTGTAAGCTATTTAAACTCTAAATATTTAAATTAGATTTCCATGTGTATTAAAATGGACACATCTGGGCAACAAGAGTATAGAACCGGTTTAAATTGAAATATAGTATGGACCAGACTAGTCTTATGGTTCTTGTATATGTGAAATAGTCACGCATAAACAGTTTTTCAATTTTATAAAAGATTCAGAAATAGAAATTATATATATATTTATATATATATATTTATATATATATATATATATTATATATATATATATATAATAATATAAATTATAATATATATATATATATATATTATATAATATATATTATATATATATTATATATATTTATAATATAATCACAGAGAGAGAGTTACCGCAATCATAAATATATTATATATATATTATATTACCACAGGAGAGAGAGAATACCGCAATCATAAATATATATATATATATATATATAATACTATATATTTATATATATATATATTATTATATATATATAATATATATATATATATATATATATATATAAAAACAGTGAGAATAACCATATTGATAATTTTTGTAATTAAAAAGACTTAATATATTTTCAAAAAACAGTTCCAGATACACAAGAAAAAGGATTGGATCCTTTGTTTTTGGTAAACTTGTAATTCTAATAAAAATAAAGAAAATTTTACTGAGAATTATAACAGTTGTAGTTAAAATATCCCTGTCAAAGACGGCAAAAGATTTTAAATACATTTATATATAAAAAACAAAGTTACTTCTTCTGTCTACTCTAATAAAGTGATAAATACAATTCTACAGAACTCAAACTATTCATAACCGTGATTTATTAATACTACATGGGAAAATTTAAATTTATTTAGGAACTTACATAGCAGAAATTTATATTGAATTATAAAAGTATATAGTAGACTGTATACATAAACTTGGCATGTTATAGGTCAAATCTTAATGAAAGCTTACAATTCACGTTACTTTTTAAACTTAAATTTATAAGAAAAAAATTTAAGCACAGAAAACAGAGAGAGATTACAGAACTCCAAGTAACGGATCGGCAGGATGGTCTCCTTATCTCATAAGGAACCTTCTAGACCAAACAGAAGAGGAATAATCTGCTTAAAGAGAAGCCAATCAAATATTGAATAACAAGTTACATGAAACCACTGTCCATCTTCTTTACACTCTCTGTTACAGGTTCAGACCATTTATGAACTAGGTGGAATACCGGTCCGGGCGGGCAACAGACAGTATCTGTAACGATATTAAATTCCATTTTTTCCTCGCATAGAATACAGACTATACGCGACACAAGAGAGGTTGACGTGAGTTCTGGAGGACAGTTTTCTTCGCGACGTTTCCCGAAAATAGAGGACTGAGAGAGAGAATGTTGTTCATTCCTATAGAACAAAAGGACACTAGAGATGATATACTTGATATCACAATAGATCATAGGTAGATATAGCATTAATTATACAATATTCGAATTGCGAAACTACTAGTAGAAGCGAAAGCATTGAATTCGGAGTTGGATGACTTGACTAGAAGATTCCTTTTACTTTTATGACGAGGAGTAATATGATGCAGACGTTTACGTACTGCGTGAGCATCGCTCGAAAATGCACGAGAACCAAGAGAAAAAAACAGAAAATCAGAGTAAGCTAGTGGTACAACGCCTAGAAAACGAGTAATATAGAATACAAACAGACAAAGAGATACCAGATAACAACGCGTACATGCTAGGAGTTATCTGTGTGCATAGGTTTGAAGCTCGAGTCGCAAGTTTATTTTTTAGAAAATCTACGTCAAGATGTTAAGAAGATTACAAAGCGCTCTTACTGCCAGATGTGATTTTTTTTTTAGCAATTCAAAGCTAAATAAACTATAAATCTATAAAAAAAATTCTATGTATACGTTAAGTATAGGTTATTCTGAGTTTACTTTAAACTTTTTTTTAATATTTTTAAAGACGTGAAACCTGCTATATTATCCTTGAGGTTTCTCAATTGAACGACCGCTCGCGCGATTTTTTTACTTCAGTGATGTATAAGCACGGAAAGAGGATAGTTTTATTAGAATTGACGATAGCAAGATCGATATGTGAATGACGGAGGTGGGGGAAAGAGTAACCCAAAGGTCTGATGCCAAAACCCATCACCAGCTCCCTCTCGCGACGGCCCGTCTCTAAAGGCCTTCTTATATTCAAATATACTTCATTCAGATATTAATAAAAAAATATAAAATAAAAGAATTATACTAACCATACAAGTCAACCTAGCCATTGTTAGAATTTATTTATATCCAAGGACAGCTTCAATAAGAAAGTAAACTTTACACAACTTCACCAGAACCAGAATGAAC
The DNA here is from genome assembly GCA_015478945.1 of Trachelipus rathkii. Lineage (NCBI taxonomy): Eukaryota > Metazoa > Arthropoda > Malacostraca > Isopoda > Trachelipodidae > Trachelipus > Trachelipus rathkii. The sequence continues at coordinate 8,729 of JABUQX010022302.1, forward strand.
TTTGACAACATAAAGACAGAATAAAAACAATTACACATAAAAGAAAACTCGCTCGTGTGGTTATCTGTTTTGTTATTTAAAAGGTATCAAATAACCAAGCAACTAATATTTTATTAAGATTTTAGTCTAATGATAATTAGGTTGAAATATGGAATATATATATATATACGTGCCATATAGATAATAGGAAGCTATTATCATCATAATACTGATGTTATATAGAAATTATTATTATATACTATTATATTAAATAAATCTTTATGTATATATTAATTTAAATATTCAATGGTAAAATAAAAAACAAAAAAAGACTTTGAATGTCATATTATTGAATATATATTCAAACTAATATATATAATATTAAATTTATTAATAAAATAAAGATAATAATTAGTATATATAAATAATATATATGCCCAGGTATGTATGGTGTTTGTGTTTAAAAAAATAAAAATATAGTGAAACTTTATTTAGTTTATAATTTAATATTTGTAAATATATATAGTATATATGCAAAATTTAAAAGAAATACAATTTATGTAATATATTTTAATATAAATTGATATAAAATTCAAAATGCAGTTGTCAATATATTTTCAACCTGATATATTTGTTATAAATATATGTTATATACTGATCAATATATAAATATATCATATAAATATAATATAATAACTAAAAAATATTGATTTTATAAATACTATTCTATTATTAAATTTACAATCTTTAGGAAAATATACTACTTTTCATATAAACTACTTTGTAACTTTTATTTATTCTTCTCCACCCTCTTTCCAAATAAATATAAATAGTTCATCTAGCTTCATAAAAAATATAATATGCTGACGTAATATAGTCGTAAGAAGAAGAATACTCGTGCTCTCATAATATTATATTATCTTTTTATTTCTCATTTTTGATTTTATTTTAATATTTTATTATTATTTATTGATTCTCCCAATTTACGGTAAAAGTTAGCTCCCACCAAATTATGAGGTGGTTTACCTTGACTATATAATATTACCACAAGTAATATGTGATATGGTTTGAAGTCTATTTAGAACATATGTCAGACAACGAAAGTTTAAAGTATGGTGTCTAATTCTCAATATTATGACGTAGATTAGTATTTTATTATACTTTTTTTGTATCCTTGTTTTTCGTTAAGAATAAAACACTGCAAAAAAGAAGAGATAATATATTTACTTTTGAAATATGAATTGTTTGAGCTGAATTATATATATTATATATAATATATATATAATATATCAGATAGTATATATATAATATAATATAATTATTAATATAATATATATTTATAAATATATATATATAAATATATATATATATATATATATTTTAATATATTATATAATATATATATATATAAATATATAATATTATATATATAATAATATATATATATATATATATTATAATATATATATAATATATATAAATTAATAATTATATATAATATATAATAATTATAATATATATATAATTTTATATTATACTATTTCTTTCCATATTTCATTGTTGTCGCTCCTGTTGTTTTTGTTGTTTTCGCTACTCTTCTTCTTCTTTTCTTCTATCTTCTTCTTACTTCTTATCGTATACTTTCTTTTTCTTGTCCTACTGTTTTCTACTCAATTGCGAAATTGATCAAATATTCATCTGACCACTGCTTATTCAAAAGCGTTTTAAAACTATCCATTTATAAATACAATACTACCGAAAGTACAGACAACCATAATTCCATCATCCATAACGTATAATATATGGGCAACCCTTATTATATTCTCTCTACAAAATGCTATAATTGATAGTATATATATAATATATATCACCTGCATTGATAATATACTTTTATATATCGCTCCTGAGCTGTGCTTCAAAGTGTGTGTTGTGTTGTGTCGTGTGGTGTGGGTGTGGGTGTGTGTGTGGGTTTTGTGTATATATATATATATATATTATATACTCTAATATATATAATACCTTATATATATATATATATATAATACTACTTTATTATATATATATACCCTAATATATTATATACTACCACTACTATATAATTCACCCCATATATATACTACCCCTACCACTACCTCACTAAAATATATAACCCCTGCTCACTTATCCACTTTATACTAATCTTATATATTATTATATTTTTCCTTCTGTAAAATAAATCTTATTTATTATCTTTTTTCACATTATTATTATGTTATGATACAATCCTATCTTCTTTTTATTTTAATATTTTATTTAATATACACTATATATACCATTAGCCATGTATATATATATATTAGTATAATATATATATATATACTATATATATTATACTAACTAATATAATATATATATATGATTGTATATATATATTATAAATAGTATTATTTTTTATACTAATATATACATATTATATATATATATATATTTTATATTCTCATTTTAACTATACTATTAGAGTTATATTTATATATATATACTATATATCTATATATATATATATATATATATATATATAATACTATGTCATCTCACGTCAATTATAAAACATTAGATAAGAGAATATGGGGAACGTGGACGGATGTTCGGAGAATTGTGGGAAGGGGCGTGTCAATGTGTGGAGCACGCCTTCAATTACCGCCTAACGTTCAAATGTTGATTTTATTCAATCTGAATCTACGCGCAAGAAACTTCACCAGAACAAAAATGCAAAAAAAAAAAAAAAAAAATACTTTTACAACTTGTTTCCGCGCCTAAAAATGTTTTTTTTTTTTTTTTTTTTTTTTTTTTCAAACTTTCGTTTGATATACACCTACATCTTTAACTAATTTAACACTATTAAATCCGTGTCTCGTTATAGTGACTTTTATCTATATGTAGTACGCTACTATACTAATGCACGTACCCTGAGTTAACCATCTATCTAGGCCTTTGCCCCCTATATAGTCTATCACTATCTATACTATACTAACTACTAATAGAGGTAGTACTATATAATATATATTCATATAGTTATATATTATATATATATATATATAATATTATATATATTATATATATATATATATTAATTCTGCTCGTTTGGTAAAAAGACATGGGGCCTACTATTTGCCCAATGAAATTTTGGGGAAGGTTAGTACCCATAACCGTTAAATGTCCAACGTCACATGATAAACGGGCGTTTGGAAGCATGGGAATTGTCGAATGAAGTGGGGAAGAATATATGGAAGAATATTCTCCGTCTTAGCAATGTTTCATATGAAGGAATGTGCATTTGGGCGATTAAGTTTGGGTCAGAAACTTAGACAACCCTCACCATATGGATTAGTTTGTAATGCAATTAGATCTCCTCTTCTCTCCAGGAAGATTTTATTACCGAAACACTCAACTAAGAGTACTTCTGTAGGGCAGTTAGAATCATTATAATTAAATGAATAGAATAAAGATTATAATATACAAGACTACATAATTAAAGAATAGAACTTTCAGTCAAAATACGATAATTATTTTGATTATATAATAATTAATATATATATATTATATCTCATTTTTTTTTCTTTTATACATAATAATAATATCATTCTACACTTAATATATTATGCGTATTAATAATATATATATTTTAATACATACCGATTTCTATTTGAGATTAATAATTTAATTTTAATTTAATTATATTAATATAATAATATATAATATATACATATTATATATAATCTAATTTATAATAATCATTTAATTAATAAAAATAGCAGCATTCTTTATTTTAAAGTTTTATATAATTATTTTAAATATAAATCGAATTTCACTCAGTAAATTTATGCTCGACACCAAATCGAATTTGAGAGTTTAATTTTGAAAAAAATAGATTTGGATACAGTTTGGAGATTTAACTAGAAATGCTCCCCTCATCTCTTATCAAGTAGTATCAGTATGTGTTGTGAAATAACCAAGAATGCTATCGCCTATTTCATAAATATGGTGAACGACAACTTCAATACACGACCAAGCAAATCTAGGGTATTATTGATGTCAATGTTCTTTCTAAAGTTCTTAAGAAACAGATCTCTTAAAAGGTGCCTCACTAGAGATTTGAGAAGAGATCAAGCCAAAAATTTTTTAAAGAAGACCGTTCCCGTTATCAAAAGGAAGTATTGATACAAACGAAAGTTACTGTTATGTGGATTTGTCGAAGTTGTTATGAATCATTGTTTAAACGATTATGTCCGTAGTAGATTGATGAATTGGCACTCATTTTTGAGGCACTATTATTTTTTTCTTCTGAAATAAAACACATTTGATAAGAATTGTTTGGCAACAAGTAGAATGAAAGGAAAGTGTGTTTCCCTTTATAGTATATTACTTAGTGAAAGTATAGAAAGATTTGGCGTTGAATAGGATGAGAACTTGTTGTCGGAAAGAATTGAATTGCCTCTGAGCTCTTTTCAAAGGAGGAATGCTAGGTTCTGGACCTAATGAAGAATGTGAAAAGAGCCATGTGGTTTCGTCATTTTGTAATAGTCATAGTGCATAACAAAATATAACAACTGTTTCGATTCGCCTAGTAGAATACGTGATGGAGCAGAGTTATGACAACGTAGGAGATAGTTAACAATTCGAATATCATCCTTCTTTTTTTACTTTTCTTATTTTTCTATTTCTAGAGTCTAGGACCTAGAACTAGGGCCTAGACTGTAGAACAGTATGTGTGGAGCCACCATAGATATGTATAAGCATGCTCCACTTTTAGGGCGATACAACTGCCCCTATACTTATCCACGGGTAATGTAACACAGGATATTACTGAGATAGATAACTCCGAAGCATCAGAGTCAAAATATCACATTCAAATTCACCTCTTTCATTGCTTGTTAAGAAAGAGAAGTAATTGACCTTTGCAGTTAAGGTCATAAGAGAAGGAAACGTCAAGAATATTTAATTCCATACAGAGAACAAGTGGCCCCTATTTGAGTTGTGTTTTTTAGATACATGTTGTGTTTAATTGTCGATCATCATGTCTAGATAGATGAGAGTAACAACCTGTGGTTTTTGAGGCACTTGAAAACCACCAAACTGTTAATTTATAAACGCCCGCACATTTACAGTAGCATACGAGATGGAATTTTTGAAGCGCATTTGAGAGACCTCCATGTTCTTCTCTGCTCATCGCCACCAATTAGAAGCATACGCACACAGAAAAGATCAGAAGTTCAACATCCGCCTCTAACCCAGCCGATACCGCGCACCCATCACATGGCCTGAGCTAATTGCGTTGAGTGTGTCTATTCCCACCCAATCACGGAAAGAAAAGTTGTTAATGAACGGGTAATGGTTCAACGGACTCATCAATATGTTAAGGAAATTGGACACACAGCCGCAGTTTCAACAGCTGACTGAGGGTATTGATTGGTCTGAGTTCATATCAATCGAAACATAGTAGAAAGAGTAGAGGATAACGACACGATCCCTAACCTTAAGATAATACTAAGTATTTAAAATATATCTCTAGCAAAGGAGATCAGGTGGTGCGGTATCAAGACCGGCGATCGTATTCTTTGAAAGGCCTTGAGAATAGGAATCGGAGATAACTTTGGTCATTGGAAAAATATGTACCCCAGGATGCTTGCGATATATTATGCTAAACTCAATCGCAAAGATTTACCTTAAATGCTTGAAGATCCAGAGGATCAGAATATCGGAATCAGAAGAGAAGAGAAAGGAATCACTAGTGGGCGCTCTTTCTAACTAAATCTTTATATTCTCTAATTATATATTTATATATATCATCAGATATATACTCAAGGTTTAAATATAATATAATACATATATTTAGGATTAAGTTCCTTGGAATTACCGTTTTATATATCCCATTAATTTATATATTACTCTCTGTCAACTAATATGCTTAATTGGTCCTACTTCAATTTTAATCTTACATGATGTTAACTTTAATCCGCCAGGCAATGAGAGTGAAGAAAGTTCCGAGTGAAACAAAGTCATTTTTTTTGATGCATATCCCACTATCAGATGTGAGCATAGAGGATTTGAGCAAGGCTCTGTTAAGTTTTTCATCTTCACTTTATTTCTTAACTAAAATGCTTATTTTTCTGTTAACTCTGTCTTGACTTTGTCAATATTTTTCTCCAATCATACACGTTATTCCCTCTTATAATCGTTACCTTCCCTTTTTGCCCTTTTTTCCATCTTTTGTCTGAATCTGTTAACTCTACGCATCTCGGGTTCCGTTGGTTTTTGTTTCTTCCTTTGTTTGTTTTTGTGTTGTTCTGCCTCAGTTTTCCCTGGGAAATAATGCTGACTTTTCCATTTTTTCCACTTTTCTTCTTTTCTTCTTCTGTTCTCCCTCTTTCGTTCTTTATCCCCCTTTTTGGTTTGTTCTCACTTCTTTTTTCTCCTTTCATTCTTTTTTGTTGACTTATTCTTTTTTACTTCAGTTCTTCTTTTTTTTCTTATTTATTTTCTTCTTTTTTTTACTTCTTATTTTTTTTCTTCTTTTTTCGTTTGTAATTGCCTCGACACCGCCTCCTTCAGCTAGCCCCTGGCTCTTCCTGTGCATTGTTTGACACTCTTTTCGGTCTTTCGGTCTTTGGTTCGGCTTTTTTTTTTTCCCCGTTTTGTCTCGGTCCCGGTACTTCCCCGTTGCGGTGCCGCCTCCTGTCTTTCTTTTTCATATCTCTTTCCCTGCCCCTTGTCGGTACGTATCTTCACCGGTAGCGGCCTGCTTTCCTTTTTGCGCGTGGCGCCTCCCTTACTTTTCTGTGTTTGTGCTTGCGCGCCTTTTTTTCGCTTTTTTGGCTTTAGGGTGTGCCCCACTCTTTTTTTCACTCTCTGGTTCGCTTGGGCGTTTCTTTCCCTCTGTACTCGTTACGCTTCTGGCCTTTTATCCTTTCTTCTCCTTTCTTCTCTTGTCAGGTCTTTCTTCCGCCGTCCACTCGCTCCTCACTTTCACTCACCCTCTCGCCCTTTATCCTTCCTTTGCCGTGTTTCCCTTTATCTTACCGAGTGTTCACTATTTTCCCTGCTTATCTTCTATCTCATCTCTTCTTATTTCTCTCTTCTCTCTCTTTTTTTTCTTACTTTTCCATCTATTTCTCCTTCTCTTCTTCCTTCTTTCTCTCCTCTCTCTCTTCATATTAATCTTGGTTTTCACACTTATCTCCCCGCCTTTATTCTTCACTCACCCATCACATTTTTCTTGCTGTTTCTGCCTCTTTGTTTCCTCTTCCATTTTCACCTATGCCCTGCCTTTTTCAATTTGCTTCTCTTTGTATTTTTGTTTCTTTACCTTGGTGTATTGTCCGTTCTCTGCTTTCTGTTTTTCTTTGGCTCCTTGATCATCCTTTCTTGCTTGTTTTCACAAACACTCAGTGCTCGCTGCAATTTTGTAAGTTCTAGCCTTCGGCCGCTACATGCTGTGCGAGGCTCCGCCACTTTTCTCACTGCGTAGTATTTGGTTCTTCTGCTTCGGTCCGTCATTCGATCCCATCTGTTTTTCTCTGTTACAGGCTCTCCCTCGGTTCTGACTAGTATTCGTGGTTGGCCTGCATGTAGCAACTCCCTTGCTGTAGGCTACTCGGTGTTTCTTCTTTTTCTCCACTATCGTCCACTTACTATGTGAAGTCCGTAGAGAACTTTAGCCATTGCAACAATGCGATCAACGGTGTCATCTGTTTTTGGAACCAGTTTTTTACCGTCATCTTCATCTGTTCTTTGAATTCTTCCTCCTCCCAGGCGCGAGTAAAGAGTGTGTTGCCAAGACATAGCGTCAGAAGGATCGATTTTGTCTGGCAACGTAAGTTGAATCTTTGTAAATTCATAAATTTCAACTTCCGAAATTTTCTGGAAATAAAACATATTTTAAATTTTATAAATTATTTTTAAAATCTGGATTGAATTTACGCAGTGCTTTTCAAACTGGACTGTGTGCAAACCGTGGGATGTGTCTGAAATTTCTAAGTAATTAATATTAAAAACCATTTCATCACAGATTTTGAAAATTATATAGCAGAACTGCTAAATCTAGATTTTTGTAAAAATCACAGCATAGACTCTAAAAAGCATAATGAATAAGTAAAACAAAAGTGGGTGATGTCTTTAGGAAAATGAGTTACACCCTCAAAGGTTTCATTTTATATAGGCTTTAAGGCAATGACTAATTAGTTAAGAAAAAAATTTATTGAAACCTTTTTTAAATATTTTACAAAATGCACACACAAAAAAGTCTTGAAATCAAAGTAAATTTATTACTCTAATATACTATAGTATTATCACTCTTGGTTTTTTTTTGATTATTGGGTGGTATGTTGGCTGTTTTTTGTGGTGGGTGTTTGGGTGTGGTTATGGATGAAGGAATGGCGCATCGGTTTTGCTGTGTGTAGTTGCGCGAAAAATTAGAAGTGATTGGATATAAGTAGAGGAAGGAAAAAAAAGGAAAAAAGGATAATATTTTTTAAAGTTTGTTTTTTTTGGTTTGGTTTTTATTTAATCTAAAATTTATTATTAATTAAGTTTTTTTTTACATCTCTTTTCGGTTTTTTTTTTTTTTTTTTATCACTCTATTATATTATATTGTATGTAAAATATGTATGTATGGGTATAATTTTTGTAGATTTGTGGTGTATTGTTTGAGATTGGTCATTGTTTTATCTCTTTATATGTGACTAATTATGATATTTCTTCTTATATTTCATGTTGGTAGTATTTGTAGGGTTTATTATAAATTAGAGTTTATAGTTTTATTGGATTTATATTGTTTTTTGGTTTTTGTATTTTCCTATTTAATTTGAAAGTTTTCTGGTGACGAGTTGGGATGGTTGAGGCAATTAACCAGGTTTTTGTTGTGTACTCTTTGTTATTGTTGTTGTCCTTTCCGTTGTTCAGATTGTGTGTAGCTTAGATTCTGGCGGTCGGCGCGTTTTGGCCTACGAAGGAGTAAGGAGCGGTCTTGAGTCGCGAGGAAGGGGCGCTTCACGTTGCAGGGCCCAGTTCCAGAGAGGGACGCAGGTTCTGTGTGGTCTTTATTCGTGTGTTGTCTCTTTTTATCCTCTTTGTATGTTTTCTTCCCTTTCTTTTTTCTTTGATTGTTATTAGTTAGTTGTATTTTGAGTGTTAGTTATTTATATTTATTATTTATTTTATTGTAATATTTTCGTTTATTTATTTTAGTTTATTTATTTTATTTTGTATTTTTTATTTTTTGTTATATTTTATTTTTTATTTTTATTTTGATCTTTTGATGTTTTATTTATTATGTATCTTATTGATTAATTATTGATTTTATTGTATTTTTTATTATTATTTTATCATTTATCTTTATTATTATTGTTACTATCTATGTATTTATTATTATTGTTTATTGATTATTGAGTTTAATGTTAGTTATTAATTTATGTAATTGATTCATTATTATTTATGTGACCTTACATAAAGCATTTAGCATGTCTTTTTCAGTTAAAAGGATTTTAATTTATTTGTAATTTCAAGTTGACGCATTCAAATGTTCCGAAAGTATGGTTGCGTGTTTATATTGAGTTACTTAGAATAATTTTTTTGATTTTTTATTGATATTGATTCTACCAATGATTAGTTTATTATTATTGTATTATATTATTATTGATGATTGATTTCATTAATTTATTATTATTGATTATTTTATTTATTATGTTACTTAGGCCGTTTACCGTTTAGAGTTTTGCGTCTTCCTTTGGCCGTCGCACTTGAGTAAGCAGCATCTTACTATCTGGTGAAGGACGTGTCGTGCCTCTGGATATGATGCAGTTGCGAGATATAGGGGTCGATATTTGTCAATACTTCTACTTGTACTTAATGATATAGTTTTCGTTTCTTCAGCTTTTAAAGAATATTCTTTTTCTATTTAATGAAATAAAGTGTTGAATTTTCTTTTTATATGTTTTGATTTAAATAACATTTATAAATTTGAATTAAACCATTCTATTGTACTCTTTAAGATGATTATAGCATCATGCTTTATTGTGATTAAGTCATTCAAGCTAATGATGAATTAATGCAATCATATGCTTATATTGTATAGATTATTAGCATTCATGCTTAAATGTTTTAGTGTTAACGTCATCTAATGCTTAATGATTGTATTAATATCGATCTAAGTCTTTATGATGAATTAAGCATTAGAGATGGTGGATATCTATCCTTGGTTTTAATAACAATACCATGTTCTTAAGATATACCCTTTTGATTAATGTCATCAATGGTAAAATTTAATTTAGGGTGAGGAACAAAGTCCAGATTCAAATGTAGATTGAAAGCAAAATATTACACTTTTATTTCGGGGAATTTAATTTATAATTTCTTTAAAACATTTCAAAATTGATTTTTCTATATTGCTATAATTTTTTTAAATTAAATATAAGCTATAAGCGTTTACGTGTTAGTGGTATAATTTATTATCAAAAGAATTACCGCTGAGATATAGAGGGATACGAGTAGGTATGTTTTTATAATTTTTTGAATCTTGGTTTCCTTATTAAGTTTCGGAATATGGACTAGTTTACTCATTATCTCTCACTTACTCAAATTCATTTTTCTATTTTTTTTCTGAACGATAATTCTTTACTTTGTTGATTCTGACCATGATGATGGGGATGTGAGCGAACATGGTGGTAGGTGAGGGTGGCATCTTCGAGGCCTCTAATATACAGTCGGTGTTGTTAAGCCAATGATTTCTCTGTTGATCTACGTATTTAATAAGCAAAGGATAGAAAGCATAAATGTCTCTAACAAGAACGTGCCACTCTTCCTGTAATTGCCCTTCCACCTGACTTGTGTCTTCAGTACTCGATTTCAGGAAACTTTTAAGACTTTCTTCTTTAGAAAACATGTGGTCGGTCTTTTTGCGGACCTTTTCCGAGACAATATTCTCCAAATTCTTGTAGACCTCAATAATCTCCTACAAATACAAGAATAAATTGTGTTTTGTAAAGGTCCTCATGCAGGTATAAACTTTTCATATAGGACACCTCCTTGCGGTACAGCTAATCGACAAAGAGAAAGAAATCATAGGTCTCAATCTCAGTCTCCTAAACAGATCTCAGGGGCTGTCAAAAAGGTATCGCCGCATTCTCACTGAAGCCGCCGTGGTTCTAATGAGCCAGAGCCAATTCAACAAAGAAGAAATTCTCGATCTTCAAGGCCTTACATAGAAAACTGTGAGTGGTGTGATAAGTCTCACTATGAAAGACAATGTATGGGAGTAGAAGAAAAACCCATCAGCCAAGAGGCAAGATCTTTAAATTAAACTACAAGCCTCCACGGAAGTGAGTCATTCTGTGGAGCAGTCTTTTGCAAAAGACTCCTCAGATAAAAACATCTCTGACTTATCGAAGAATTCAGAAGAACCTAAGTCTTCCACTGAAAATGCTATCACTCTTGAAAACACACTGGTGGTACAGATAGAAATGATAACAGTTGAGGGTAATTCTCCTGAAGATGTCCACAATGAAAGTATGTCATCATCATTTTCACTACCCAATATATTTGCAGAAGAAACAACTATAAAAATCTCCAAAATTGAAAATGAAGTTTCTGACGCCTCAGATAAATCTGATCTAGTCAGCTTGTCTTCTACAGTTCTACTGACACTGATTCATCTAGCTCATCTACAGTATTTTTAAATTTTCGCTGAATAAAATCAGATTTTTTTTATTAAAAATATATATATATAATATATATATATATATATATATATATATATATATATATTATAAGTATATATACTTAATATTATATATAATATATAATATATATTATATATGTATATAATTATATAGATATTTAGGTGTGTTGTGTTGTGTGTGTGTGTGTGTGTGTGTGTAGTTGTGCTATTATTCTTTACACCCTTTCTCAAGAAAAAAATGGTCGCTGGAATTGTATAGTTAAAACAATTTTAGTTTTTCTTGTTATTTTGTGACTTACAAAATTAAAGATATCGGTACCGGTGTTATTAAAGATAGCATGCAAAAGTTGTTCTATAAGGCTTAGTTTGGCAAAACTAAGATAACCCGGGAGTGTAGTTCCCAGATTTTACCAGTGTTACAGGTAACGATTGAGCATAGCTGGTTAAGTTCTGAGAGTCAGAGAGTGCTATAGAGAAAATGAGACGTAATACAAACAAGGAATGGTCTTCACAAAAAAACCACTTCTCAATTGTAGGGAGGTATGCTGAGTGAAGGGTCCAGAAGGCCCAGTGTCCGCATATAAATAGCCCCGATGAAATACAAGAGTGAAATGCAAACAAATTCCGATTGATAAGACAAAAAAACTCTAGATCTCAAGCCATTTGAAGAGAGGGAATTGTGAGTGGAATTCATATCACAGATGGGGCGGAGCCGCATTACTATGTACGCCTCCTCATGAGGCCACTCTAAAGCTCATGTAATCGTTTCTGAATGCGCTCAGAACAAACACCCAACCTTAGAAGCTTGGTTAAAAAGAGAAGCAATAGGAAGCCTTCCAATTACGTCCCAACGAGAAAAATATAAACCAAGATATTTAAGGACAGACCGAAGGTGTTAGTTATGAGTTTTCCAAGAAGATGGTAGCCTGTGTGAAAGATTATGTGGGGGGGGGGGGGGGGGGGGGGGGGCTGGGGAGGGGCGTGTAAAGATGTAAAGGAATTAAGTTTTGAGTAACTGAAAACAGCCTTGATCTCAATTCCCAAAGCAATTCGAGAAAGATCAGATGCTAGTGAATCCAAGGGTGCCCAAGGGTGAGCAAAATGTTGTTGAAAAAGGGCGTCTATCAAAACTGAGGGTGAATAATAAAGGTGAAGTCGTGAAGTTTCGTCCGGCATTAGGGAGTGGATAATTGTGCATGAAGTAAATAAAGAGAGGTCTTTTGTTATGAAAGTAAGAAAGAGCTTAGTCAATGACTAAGCAATGAGTAACACCACTAATTTATAGATTTGAAGGATGGGCAGCATTCACCAAAATATCGAAGGAAAGAGGATCAAGAAACAGAAAGACTAGAAGAAGATTGCCAGCAGAGCGCTTCTTACGGAAGCCGTACTGGCAATCAGAGATAAAGATTAGAAGAATTGGATGGTCTTTTAAATTACTTCTTGGTAGGATAGATTCCCGAAAAACCTATATAAAGAAACAGAAACTTAGAAGATTTGGCGATGGGTTGAAGGCGGTTGAGATTGCGCTCCCGTTCTTTGTTTGTAACCAGAACACCATGTCCAGCAAGAAGGAAGGCAAAAGTAGAAAGGGCCAGAGACGAATAATTTAATAAGTTTAACAAGACAGAATGCAAACTTGAAAGCCAGGTTTAAAGAACTATAGGAGGAATACCATCAGAACCGTACGCCTTCTTTGTGTTAAGCTTAATCTTAATGTTAAGCTATGAAAAAGCAGAAATAAACACCCTTTTCAAAGAATTACAATATGTTGGCATAAGATATGTTGGAGGGAGGTGGGGAGAAGAAGGAATAGCACTGGAATCGTTTAGGTGGAAATAGAAGCAAAAGTTTGAGGCCCAAAGAGTTCAGCCTTAGTTTTGAAGATTAAACGGCAAGTATGCTGACGTAAATTAATAAACGCAAGGGGGGCAAGTGGAAAGAAGCAAAACCTAAGAATTAACCTTTATTTTGAACAATGTCAGAAAGGAACATGAGGAAAAGACCAGTAAGATGTTGGCCATTTTCTACTGGAAAAGAATTTTTTTTAGTGTTAGGGAATATGTTTTCACGATTTTGGGTGAAATAATAAGGTTGCAATGGTTTCTGAATTTGAAAATCGGACAGTAATTCCTAAAGGCCCAGCGTCTCTGTGGCTAGTAGCACGCAGAGACAAGCCAGATTAAACTAAGGTTATGCTAGGGTTTAGCTAAAGGCTAAAGCTCATGAGGTGCCACCCTTCATGCCAAGAGATGAGATTTAGAGGAGGAAGGTGATGTCAGAAAAGAAAATTAGATTTAAGCCTAGAGGGTTGCAGAAATATTATGAAGAAAGGATGACCGCTACATTCAAAACAGGCCTATTCAATTCCCGTGACCGCACCCAACTCCATCCACGGAGGCCGTCACTGGCCTTATTGAATGGTGATGAGAGGCCACCCCAGTTAGGGCTTCTTCGACTAATCTCGTGGGATACCCATTTTATACCATTTTTTTATTTTTATTTTTAAGAGGGAAAATATTTTGTCTGTAATTGTATTTTTATGGTGTGTGATAAGGGGAGCTTACTCTAATGTTAAGAAGAATCGTGGATATGAGCGTCAAATGGGAAAACGCATTGGGCACTGGGGATGCTATAGGGAATGTAATCTAAGGACTCCATTATATGCAAAAAATGGTGGGTAATCTTATTTCCGCCAGGGTGAGCCCCGCGCCTACTTCCTTCTCATAATATATATACTATAATATATACTATATATATATATATATTTATATAGTATACTAAAATATATTTATATTAATATATATATATATATATATATATATATTATATATATATATAGTATTATATATATATATTATATATATATAGATATTATATAATATATAATTATAGGTATTAATAATGCCTTGGTGAATTAGAAGGTGGTTAAATTTCTTTGAGAATTTAAGCATTTAAATAAAAATTAAAGAATTCTTGTGACATGAGCTTTCGACATAATAATCGAGGTCCTCCTTCAGATGTTTCTAACAAAAGACTAAATTATAAATTAAAATTTAATAATGATAAAATATTAAATCTTATTGAAAGTTTTTGTTTTAATGTTATTTGAAAAAAGGTGAGTAGTTTAAAATATTTGTTAAAGATGAATTGATGAGTTTCAGTTAATTAGTTTTGTAAATTGAAATTGTTAGTGTTGTAAATACAAAAGATTCTGTAATTTTCCTAAGGTGTAAGTTGTCAATGTTAATAATGGGTGTCATATGGTTCATATCTATCGTGTGATTGTGTGTAGATCTGTGAAAGGTGAGAGCTGAGTTTTGGGTTATCTAGTTGTAGGTCATATTTATGTTGGTATTTGCGACGTGTAAAGTCATGTGTTTCTCCAATGTATGTATTGTTGCAATTTTTTGCAAGGAATCTTGTATATGGCATTGGGGATTGGTAACGTTGTTGTGAGTGCGAGGTTTTAGGAATTTTTTTAAAGGGGAGTATATTGGAAGAGAAAATCTGTATGGAGTTCGGAAGGCAATTCATTTTTAATATAGTTGTACGTGTATGATGTGGAGGCTAAAGGGAGGAAAAGAGGTTATGAGTTTTGTTTAGGTGTGTTTTGTGTGTTTTAAATAGGTGGTTTTTGGCTCTATGTTAATGCGGAGTACGATAATCGATGTGGATTACGACAGTTTAAGTTTAAGTAATTATATATAGGCTATATAATATTATATATATATATATAATAGTATAAATATTATTTTATAGTATATCATATATTATATATATATATATATCTATATATATAGTTATTATATATATAATATATATATAGTATATATACATATTATATATATATGGTTGAAGGTTATTTCGTATGTCGCACAACGAAACTTAAAGTAATGAACTAAATATTTTGAGAACATTTAATTTTTTACGCTTTTTTTTGTATAATAAAAAACGAAAAAGAGAATTAATATTTGAAAAATGAGCTTCACTGATTTATATACAGCTAATTATATATATATATTATATATATATTATATATATACTATATATAATTAATATATATTATATACATCTATATATATATTATTATATATATATTATAGTATATATAATATATATATATATATATATATATATAACCTAATATATATATATATATATTATATATTATATATAATATATATATATATATATAGTATATATTATATATATATATATATAATATATATATATTATATATATATATATATATATTATTATATATATATATACTATATAATATATATATATATATATAAGATATAGATATATATAGATATATATAGTACTACTTATATATATATAATATATATATATATATACTTCATATATATTATATATATTTATATATAGTATATTATTATATATATATATATATATTAATATATATATAGTATTATATAGATATATTATTATATATATATATTAATGATATATATATATATATATATCTTATACTATATATATATAGTAATTATCAATTTATATATACTATATAATATATATATATATATATATCTATATATATATACTATATTATATATATATACTATATATATATAATATATATATATGGTGATATTGGTGATGGTGATGGTGATATACGATCCATATCGATTGGATTTGCGGAAACTTAAAAAAAAAAAAAAAAAAAAAAAAAAAAAAAAAAAATCTCAAAAACTACATAAGCTACAGCGAAAAGGAATCATTTTGGATCCTTTTGGGGTAAAATTTTAGTTAGTAAAATGTAAAAAAAAAAATATAAATAAATAAAATAATATGCTATTTTTTTTTTTAGGGAGCAGGGGACATTATATATATATATATATATATATATATACTCTCTCTCTCTAAAGTATTACACGGCAATAGGGGGGCTCGAGCCGACGGGTTAACACAGGGGGGACGTTTTCCATTACCCGTAGAGGGGAGGGGGCGGAGGACCCCTCCTGGTACAACGCCTTTACGTCTTCACGATTCGGGAGACCGCTCCGGAGGGGGCTGAATTATCTCCCTCCCTTTCTCTCTTCTCTGTTTTGTACCCGTAGTTACCCCGTAGTTCCCCGGAGAGACCCCGACTCCTGGCCATCGGTGCGTATACCCTTGGGGGTAGTTCTTTAGTTAAAAAAAAAAAGCAAAATTTTAATACAAGTCTATTTATTTTTAACGAGTAACCAATAAAAGTCCTCTAAATAGGCTCTCTAATCATATTACATTAATTAACATAATTGTTTTTTTTTTTACATTTTTCCTATGTAAATTTTTACCAGGATTCCAAAAAGGTTTTTCCCTTTTCGCTGTAGCTATTGTAGTTTCTGAGATATATTTTTTTTAATTTTTTTTTTGTTTTTTTTTTTGTTTTTTTCTCCTACATTTTCCGCACTAAAATTGGCCAGCATTCCAGCAATGAATTCCTTTTCCCGGTAGCTATTGAAGTTTTTGAGATATGAAGCTGTGGCTTTTAAACAAATTTTCACCTTAATTATCCTTTTAAAAACTTTATGTTTACATAATCGTCAAAATTTAAAAGGAGAAATAAATTGCCATAGGGCCTAATTTTTGTACGCATTAGTGTGAAGGCTGGACAAAATATATATAATCAATTCTTCTTACTTTTTTTCATCTATATTCAAATTTTTAATTCTAAACTTATTCGTATATTTTCCAGAAATTGATTTAGTATCGTTTTCCCCGGGGTAGTGCGACACACGTGTTCTAGACATTTACCCTATTATATATATATATATATAGTTTATATATATATATAATATATATATTATATATTATACTAAATTATATATATATATATATAGTTATAATATATATAAATAGTATAATATTATATATATTTAGTATATATTAGTATATATTATATATAAGTATATACTATATATATATATATATATATATATATATATATTATAGTACTATATATGATATATATATAATATATGTATATATAGATATTTTAAGCTATGATTATATATATATATAGCTTGGGTTGAATCCCTTTAGTGACGTCAGGAAATGAAGCCATATGATGTAAGGGTGTACTCTAAAACTCTCTGCATCGCAAGAAAGAATGGTGTTGCTTTTGAGAAGATGAGTAAGCACTTCTAGGGGCGGGGCAAAGCTTGCGCCCCCCCGTGACCTCGGACACACCATGGACTACTTCAACTCATCCACCCCAATGACTCATCCATAATTGTACATAGCTTTTGAACAGTTCTTTATTGAAGTTTATTCTATCGTTATCAAAAAGGATAATGTTCTTTTGAACTATTTAATCACATCTAGTTACTTTCGAAAGAGCACGTGTCCGACTTTCGATGGATAGGATGGATGGACACAAAATATGTTTAATGATATTAGAAAAGTGTAAATTATTATTATCATCGCCTCCCAATTAATTACATGACAGCTTGTAAAATTAATAAATTATTTTAGTAAGAAAATTATGTTTTTGAATAAAATTGGATCATTATCCTAAATAATAAAAAATGATGAAAGTGTATTTTGAATCCAAGTTCTTCTGTAAAACATATACTAAAAGTTTCCCTTATTCTTTTTATTTTTTTTCTTTTCTGTTTCCACCATAGGATAAACTTTAGGTTGAAATCCTTGTAACACAACACAGCAACGCAACCGCACAGCACAGCACTGAGCCAGAGTTGGGCTCTACCCACTCCACCCGTACCGCACCGAAAGTAATTTTTTTTTCACCTCACCGCTCCTCACGTCGCACTCCGCACCGCACAGCACCACTTACCGCACAAGGACACCAGGATTGTGTGTCGCACCGCACCGAATCTCACCGAATCCGCGTGCGGTCCGGTCAGCCCTTTCTGACAGTAAAGTTATGTTACTCAGTATAGATTATAAGTAGTTTTTAAGATTTGCTTCTCTGGTAGGGATTACATGGATGGACTCTGAATTCTGTTCGAAGCTTGATCGAGCTTTTCATCCAATTAGGCCCCTTCTTTCCGAGGGCTTAAAACGCGGCGCTTCCGACGCCTCGCTAACGCTAGTTGAATTGATCAATGAATGCATTATCCACACTGTGGCTTGAAATGAAAGGGTGTTTTTCGCTTCACTAGCCATGAATGATGGAGATGCCGTTCGGCTGAAGGTTATGAAAGTGTGATCAGTTCCTATCTCTTAAAAACTCGACTCTTCTGACTCCTAAAAAAGATTTTGCATTGGAATGAAAATCGGATCCCGGTATCTTGTAATCGATATATCTTGGTAATCTTAATTATAGTAGAAATAGGAATCGGGGTAGAAAAATTTCTAGAAAGGGAAGTGAAAGGCACATGTTAATAAACAGTTGGAATCGAAAATTAAATCGAAAACCCCACAATTTTTGATAGTTGGAATCGGATTTGGAATCGGGACTGGAAACAGATTCGGTAGGATTTTTCTTATAACCGATTCCACATCCCCGGCAGTAAGAAAATTTCCATTTCCTTTACTACTTTATAGTGGAAGCAAATTTCTTCAGCGGATGAGTCTAGTTCTAGGTGAGTCTAGCTCTAGGTGAGCCAAGTTCTAGGCGTTTTAGTTTTAGGTGAGCCTAGTTCTAGATGTTCTGGTTCTAGTTCTAGGTGTTCTAGTTCTAGGTGAGCCTAGATCTAGGCGAGCCTAGTTCTGGGTGATCCTAGTTCTAAGTAATTCTGTAAAGGTAAGCCCAAGACAAAGAGAACACGGAAATAACATAAACTCGAAATGTGGCAGAATTAGTTAGCAAACACCAAAGCGATCTTGCCTCGTGAAGTGTTTCGTGATTTTGCCGATCAGTTGATTTTTCATGTGTCTTAGCCTTTAAGCGAACAATTTTAAAGCAAATTTGTTCGCGTGGTCTTTTATACTGACCACTCAACCACTTAGCTGTTAGCGCTTTGGTCTGTGCCTTTTACCTCTTAACTATGTGTTGAGTTGATCGCGCTCTCGTCTTGGAGTTTCGATTTTGATTTGGGGGTACCTTAAGGATATTTCCAAAATAAAGCCATCTCCAACGGGAGAAAGAGAATGCAAACTCGAGCGCTATCAACTTAACGCATGGTTGAGAGTTAAAAACCACACATGAAAGTGCCGATATTTTGTGCAAGTTAGGCGACTGCGCTGTCAGCATAAGAGATCACGCGAACAAATTTTCTTTTAAGTTGTTAGCTTGAAGTCGAGACACATCTAAGCGAAAGGCAAAAGAGAACAACCAATACATGATTAAAAATAAAGCAGCATTCATGCAATTAGAGTGAATAGCTGTGACTGCAAGAGAAGTGCAATTGGAGGAGTTTATGCAAACTAGAAGATCATGGGAGCCGACCTGCTCTCCTTAGATTTTATCGTGTCTTACACGGACAGTCGCTATTTTGGTGTGTGTGTGTGTGTGTGTGTGTGTGTGTGTGTGGTGTGTGTGTGTGTGTGTGTGTGTGTGGCGTTCGTGTTCTGTAACTGTTATTCTTTGTATGTTAGCTTGATTTTAGATGTGTTCTGCGCTCGAGAGTTGGAGTTCACTTTGGTTTGGGAGTACCTTAATATTCTTTAAATAAATAAAATTAAAAGAGAAGTTTATAATCATTATAATCAATTGATCCCCAGAACCTTATCGTAATTCACGGCACCCATATTGAAGGTTGCTGGAATTTTGAGGCACACTTGTTACAATAATATTGATAATTAATAGATAATTATATAATTATTAATAATAATAATAATAATGAATAATATAATATTAATAATAACTAATATTAATAATACAATAATAATCAAATAATAATAAACATAAAGGATAGAAGAAATATTATATAAAATTATCATGAAAATAATAATTTTTTAAAAATTTGATTATTAAATAAAAAAAATTTGTTAATGCAATTTATAAAAAAAATAATAATAATAATATTAATAAAAATATATTTCAACTTTACAGTATCTATAAAACATTCCTGTTAAAATTTGAAAGCTGGAGTTTGCCGTTTTAGAATCGATTAATAATTATTAATGGTAAAGAGTTTGTGCTTGATGCTTGGAGCACAAATAAATGTATGGTTAGGTTTTGATTTTGATAACGCAAAACCGCTTATTTTTCCCTTCAAGATCAAAAACCTATTTTCTTGTTTATGCATTTTAACGTGACATTGCGAGAAAGCTTGTTCACAAAAGTATGATGTTGAAAAATGGCAAAAGGAAACTTGTGTGGCTTTTTTTACTAGGTTAGGATACTCCTTTTGTATGCTAAGCCCAAAATCAGCCGATGATAAGTCAGTCTTCTCAAGTTTAGATTCAGGTAAAGATATTAGCACAGAGATCATTAAATTCGTCTTTTTCAGTAGCTGTGAAATCTTGTTCTTCAACATATCTGCCATGCGAAATGGGGAAACAATCCATCAAGCATTCTTAACGGAAGAGAAGAAACGAATTTAATGATCTCTGCGCTAATTCTTTACTGAAAATTAAACTTGTAAGAACTGACTTTATTCAGCGCATCAATATTTGCTTAGCATTCAAAAGCAATATCCTAAACCTAGCTAAAAAAAAAAAAACATCAAGTTTTGTTTTTTCCCATTTTCAACATCATACTTTTGTGAACAAGCTTTCTCTGCACAATGGGTCACAGTAAACGAATGCAAAACAAGAAATAAGCGTTTTGAATCTTGAGGAAAATAAGCGTTTTGCGGTTTATCAAAAATCAAGAACCTTAACATGACATTGATTTGTGCTCCAAGCATCCAAGCACAAATTTCAACCCATTATAATTAGAATTAATCGATTCTTAACCCGCAAATCTCCAGCTTTCAAATTTTAACAGGAATGTTTTAAATATATTCTTAAAATTTAAAATGCATTCATTATATTATCTATATTATT
Source organism: Trachelipus rathkii (assembly GCA_015478945.1). Lineage (NCBI taxonomy): Eukaryota > Metazoa > Arthropoda > Malacostraca > Isopoda > Trachelipodidae > Trachelipus > Trachelipus rathkii. The sequence goes on from JABUQX010022302.1 coordinate 30,330, forward strand.
ATTTATTATTATTGATTATTGATTATTATTATTTATTATTTAATTAATTTATTTATTATTATTATATTATCTATTATTATTATTATATTATTATATATTATTATTTATTATATATTATTATTTTATTTTATTATATTATTATTATTATTTATATTATTATTATATTATTATTATTTATTATTATTTATTAATTTGTGTAAATATCCCTAAAAAATTCCACAACCTTAAATAGGGTGCCGTGAATTACAAAAGGTGGGAAGATCACCATGACCTATTATGCGGTAAGATCGTTACTTTACCAGATGGTTCGCCTTTGCAGGCAAAAAAACATTAAGGTACTCCCAACCAAGGGACTGTTTGCAGAACACTTTCAGCACCAACGCCCGCAAACACATATAAATCACCTACCACACACAGACATTTTACACACCTACACACAACACACACACACACACACACACACACACACACACCACCACACACACCTACACACAACCACCACACACACACACACCAAATTTAGCGACTGTTCCCGCTGCTAAACACGACTAAATCTAAGAGAGCAAGTCGGCTCCCATGGATCTGACTTTTTTTGCATAAAACTTTTCCTATGCATTATTCTTAGATCGCACAAACGCTATTTTCACTCTAATAGCAATGAATTGCTGCTTTATTCTTAATCACTGATATTGGATTTGGTTTCTCTTTTGCCGTTCGCTTGAGATGCTGCTCTCGACTTCAAGCTCAACAACTTAATAAGAAAATTTGTTCGCGTGATCTCTTATGCTGATCAAGCCCCAGTCGCCTAACCTGCACAAAGACATATCCCCGGCCTACTTTCAGTGGGTTTTTATACTTCTCAAACCAGTGGCGTTAGTTGTAGCGCGTCGAGTTATGCATTCTCTTTCCTCCCGTTGGAGATGCTTTATTCTGTGAAATATCCTTAAGTACCCCCCCCAAATCAAAATCGAACTCCAAGACCGAGAGCGCGATCAATCAACACATAGTTTAAGATGGTTAAAAAGCTCACAGACCCCAAAGCGCTAACAAGCTGAAGTGTTGAGTGCGTCTGTCATAAATAGACACGCGACAAATTTGCTTTTTTCAAAAAATTTCTCGCTTAAAGGCTAAGACCACATTTTAAAAACGACAAGAAAAACCCGACGCGATCAATCCAATTCTATGGTGATTTTGTCAAAGCGGGTTGTTCGCCCTTTGGTGGTTTGCTAAACTAGCCTGCATTAAGTTCGCCTTTCTCATTCGTGCTTCTCTTTTGTGCTTGGGCTGGCTTACCTTACAGAATGTTACTTAGAACCTGGATCCCCCAGAACTAGGTCGCCAAGATCTAGGCTTCACCTTAGAACTAGACACAGCCTAGCAACTAGAACCATGATCACATCTAGAACCTAGGGCTCACCTAAAACTAAAACGCCCATAGAACTTGGGCTCCAGCACTCGCTCCGCATCGCGCTCGAGAACCGATCGTGCTTGGATGCTAGACTCATCCGCCTGAAGGGGAAATTTGCTTCACCTAGTCAAAGTAAGTTAAAAGGGAAATTGGACATTTTTTCTTATTGCCGGGGATGGGATCGGTTATAAGAAAATCCTACCGAATATCTGTTTTCCAGTCCCGATTCTCCATTGGACTGAACCCATAGTGAGTGCCCAACTATATCAAAAAATTGTGGGGTTTTTCCCCGGATTAATTTTCGGATTCCAACTTGTTTATTAACATGTTGCCTTTCACTTCCCCTTTCTAGAAATTTTTTCTACCCCGATTCCTATTTCTACTATAATTAAGATTACCAAGATATATCGATTACAAGATACCGGGATCCGATTTTGCATTTCCATGCAAAATCTTTCTTAGGAGTCAGAGAGTCGAGTTTTTAAGAGATAGGAACTGATCACACTTTCATTAAACCTTCAGCCCGAACGGGCATTCTCCCATCATTCATGGCTTTAGTGAAGCGAAAAACACCTTTCATTTCTCAAGGGCCACCAGTGTGGGAAATGCATTCATTGAATCAATGTCAATCAGCGTTAGCGAAGGCGTCGGAAGCGCCGCGTATTTAAAGCCCTCGGAGAAGAAGGGCCTAATTTTGGATGAAAAGCCTCGATCAAGGCTTCCGAACAGAATTCAGACGTCCATCCATGTAATCCCTACCAGAGAAGCATAATCTAAACTATTATACATTATATTAGTAACATAATTTACTTCAGAGTAGGCTGACCGACGCACGGACGGTTGCGATACGTGCCCAGGGGTTCGAATGTTCAAACTTATCTCCCTGCGCGCTGGTGCCTTTAGTGCTATATATTAGCGTTTAATATGTAATTAGTATCATTGTTGCGAGTGGCGTGAGTTGCGACTAGGGTTAAGTGAAGGAGCTGGTGAGGTTTGAGAAAAAAATTACTTTTACTAGGTGGCCAATACTATGGTACGTGATTATAGTATAAGTTTGAGTTGATAGCCAATAACTCGGTATTCTATTAACCCAGTTGACTATGTATGCTCATGTGCGGTGCTCGTCTTGTCTTTGCAAGTTATAACAATTTGTCACTTTATTCCGAAGTTTATCCTCTAATATTGTGGGAATTAATCAAAAAATTAAAATTGAATATGGACTTGGAAAGGTGTTTAAGTGAAAATTATTTTATATATAATTTATTATATATGTTCTTATTAAAGATTGAATAGCCAAAATATATAAAGTTATTAACATTAAATTTATTAGTTATTTCATTATTTATAATATTATATAATATTATTAATCTTTTATCATTAAAAATAGTTCGAATTAATTATTTATATTTTATATTTAAAATTATTTATATAATTTTTTCAATTAATTATAATTAATGACTATTTTGTTCAAATATTCTATTAAATTCAATATGAAACACAAGTGGAAAGAGGTGAGAAAATTTTCGAGTAATAAACATTAATAATTGTTTATATACTTATTATATAAGAAAGTATTAGTTACCTTATATAATAATTTTCTCAATATAACTTAACCGTATTTTTTTTAAATAGTATCAATAAAGAAAAATATGAATCTTCATTATTTTCTTGTTTATTATTATAAATAGTGATAGTATTAACCTAATAAAGCAGTAATAGCATTTGACAATAGCTATACTTTTGACCTCATCACTCCGCACTGAGATAATTAGAAGCTCTAAAGAAGAACCCGGTCATCATTAACTGAAAATGCATAATTGTGGCGTGAATAAAAGCTTCGAGAGATGATCTCTACAATTTTTCATGTTCTGAAATCTGTGAGCCCCGTTCGTTACGTGATTCAAGCGCCTGTGTGCGCGCTTGCGGCTCCCTCGCTTCTGAGCCCGATAAGCGTCCCGGGCTCTTGTAGCTCTCCGCTCTAAGTCGCCCCATGTCTAATCTAAGGTAGGCGATCTAGCCGCTCACTACTTTTTCACCTCTATTGACCGAGTGTCAGATTGTAATGTTTGCTTGTGCTTCTTTTATGCCTATCTCGTGGGCCCTTCTTTTAGCGGCTGATGCTCAATACTGGCTCTTCACGTTTCATTTTTCTTCCTGATATAGCGTATACCTAAAGTATATCGGGAATTCCAACAAGCTAGTATATATATAGATTTCCCTAAGCTAGGGTGAACAGTGTTTTAGGGTGTTTTTAATCAAACAACTATTGAATGTCATAGGTGTAATGAATTTGAATATAATTATATTGTTGTATATCGGTATATATATATATATTACTATTATGTCATGATTTAATATATTATATATTTCATTATATAAATATAGTATTAATTATATTATATTATACTTATATTAATATATATTTATATTATATAGTATATATATAATATTATATTAATTTAATATATAATATATATATATTATAATTTAATATAATTATTAATATTAATATATATATATATTTATATAATATTATATATATATATATATATAATATATATTTTATTATTAATTATAATATATATATATATTATTATAATATATTAATAATTTAAGTTTTTATTTACTCTATAATATATAGAGTTGATTGTGGATCTGCCTAGCAACGATAGTTGTGTCAACGTATAACACTGATAAAAACTCTGATCAATTCTTTTTCGTAATAGCTTACTTTATTTGGAACGAATATAGAAAAAATCACCGATCCTGTTTATTTATGAACTACTTTGTGTCTTGTGACAACAATCAAAATATTACAAATTTATTAAATAAAATAAAGTACTAATGCAAAAACATGTAACAACTAAGATCATAAAAATACATTAATACACTTTTTCTGCCTGATCTATTTTATATATCTTTGGATATAAAAAATTTTACTTTTTAAAGCCCTATTCCTTCATCTACTAGACTTATCCAGATTGTTCTATTTCGTATCCTAGAACGATAATATAAAGATAATTAAATCATGGCTCTATAAAGTATGAGATCATATAAACTCACTCTCTCTTTCTGCACTCTTGTCTTCTCTTCTTATTAATATTTTGAGCTCTATATGTAACTTACGAAGTATTTTCTTAAAGGCGCAATAAGATTAGTGTAAATTTTCTTGGCGTTTTCATCTGCATATCTCTCTGCTCTCATCTCTCTCTTGCTTCTCTCCATATAAACATCTCTCTCTCTTCTCTCATCCTCATCTCTCTTACGCTCTTCCTCTCCATGTGTCGCGATACATCTCTCTCAGTGCTCATACTCTACTCTTCTCCTCTACCATATCTCTCGCTCTCTCTTGTTCAAGATGTGATTTCATGGTTATCCTCTAAAATTTAGTGCGCGAAAAATAATGATTAAAAATAATAAATAATAAATAATAATAAAAAATAAAAATTAATATATAAATATTAATAATATATTAATATATACTACAGATATAATAAATCATATCAAATAGCAATATTGTAACATATGTCTCTGAAAAGGAGATTTACATTTATTTGTGTAAAATCCTTTGTGACTTAAATATTATATAATTTATATATATATACCATTATAGTGTATAATTATACTTTCGTTTCTCATCATATCTTATGATAGTTATATCATAACCAAATCAATTTTATGTTATCATATCTTATCTATCTATCATCTATCCAATTCATCTATCTATTTATAGTAAGTCATATGATTAATCGATAAGCATCCTTTAATTTTTTAATGTCTTATCTATCTATCGTATCTATCTAATCTATCTCTCTATCTATCTATCCTTTTTATCTACTTATTTCGTGTTACATACGTTATAAATTAAATATTAGATACTTTGTCATTAAATTTTTGCTTTTTTATTATTTTACTAATAGTATTATCCCCTAAGGTGTATTATTACCGCTCCACTATTGTAATATAAGTATACATTAGGAAGTCGTAGGTATTTACTTTACTCGGTACCTTATATCCGATATAGTTGAACTACGGTAGGTAGGACTAATTTCTCACCCCTCTGCCCGGGGAGGGTCTGCCGGAACCCCCTGTACTTATGGTATTTTATGTGGTGATATATATTGTCGCGGTAGGTTATACTGCCGCTCATTACTCCTCCCTCTCTCTCGCTATACGTGGGTATGGAAAATCAGTACTATCACTACTCTACAGCGCTCTCCCTTCTATGGTGTTCGTTGTGCTCCTAGTTTACTTTAGTGCTCCCGAGCTCTCAGTAGCCCCTCCTAACTTAATATGCTTATACTATATGTTATAATACCTTATATTACTAAATAATTTATAATATAATATATTATATATTATTATATATATATATATATATTATATACTTTATATTTATGTCCCCTGCTCCTAAAAAAAAAATAGCCAACTATTTATTTTATTATTTATTATTATTTTTTATTTTTTTTACATTTTTAACTAACTAAATATAATATATTAAATTTGTGCGACTATGTTATATCACGCACAGAATAAATATCGTGATAATAATTACTCTAAGCCTCTTCGGTCGTTAAATATATCGAAGGCAATAATACTCTATGTTTGTAGCTTTTTTTCTTGATGAATGACTTCCTTATATTTATCTCTTTTATATTTTTTTTTCTCTATATTTATTAGGATAACTTATTTTTATTTTTTATTTATTATATATATATAATAGTGGTTATTTACCAGCCAATCCCAATCTCCTCGATATATGGATTCTCGATGATTATAGTATGTAGTATTAGGTATTTTTTATATATATATAGATTATATATTTTTTTAACTATTCACCTACATATATATATATTTAAATTTTAATAGATATTTATATTAAAATATTTATATATTGTATAAATATATATACTTCTCCAGTAACTAAATTAATATTATACTTATCAAATATATATATATTATATTTATATATATAATATTATATATATATATATTAATTATATAGTATATATATAAGTAATAGTTATATTTATATATATTATATATAATAATGATATATTATATATATACATATATATATATATATATAATATATATATTATTATAATATATATATATATTTATATATATTTATTATAATATTATAATTATATTATATTAATATATATATAATTATTATATATAATTTATTATTATTATTATATTAGTATATATATATTAACTTATAAATATATATATATTATATCTGAGCTGATAACTACTATTAGGTGGGTCATATTTATTATTAACACCTTAAATTAATAATATTAGAATATAATTATATATATATAATATTTAAGTATAATATTAATATAATTAATCTGTGTGATGGTGTTCAACAATAAATAGCAACAGTTTTCAGAGTACTTTATTAATTATATATATACTTATTGATCTCTCACTCTCATTTACATTTATATATTATATATTAATATATTATATATATATATATATATATTATAATATATTATTGGGAGAGGTTATATATATATAATAATAATATATATATAGGTATATATATACTAATAATATTAAAAATAAGTTTATATTCACTATATTTTATATATATATATTTATTAATAGGTGATATATTTATATAATATATAATATATATACTTATATATATAATATATATCTATATTAAATATATATATAATTATAATAAATATAATATATACTATTATATATATATATATATAGTTATATTATTATATATATATATATTATATATATATACACTAATCGTAATATATATTAATTATATTATACTTATATAGTTATATTTCTCTATATATTATATTATATATATATATCATTACTATATTATTATTATATATTATGTTATGTAATATTAATATATATATATATAATTATATATATATTAATATTATATATATAATAATTTATATTATTTATATATATTATATATATTATATAATTATATATATTATAATTATATATATAATATTATATTATATATATATATATATATATATATATTATAATTATATATATATATTTTATATATATATATATATATATATATATATATTATAATATATATATATCATTACTATATTTAATTATTGATTATATATAATTATAATTAATATATATTTAATATATATATATATAAAAATCTGTGTAAATCAGTATTTTTTGTGAATAAATTATATATCAAAACTTTACATTAATGTTATCGTTAACAGGAGTTTAATGTTTCACTGATCACAACGATGAAAACTCTGTCATAAATCTACATAGTAAACACGTATTCAAATATCAATACTTTCTCACGTTATAACACGCTAGTTACTCACAACCACGCGCGCGCGCAAAACATGACACACACTAAATAACACTCGCAAATACACCAAATAAATATAATGTAAAATAAAAATTATTTTTATGAAATAATTCTATTTCTTCTAGTACTCTAAGTTTTTTTTGGTCTTCCGTGTCTAGTTTTATTTAGATATAGTGTAGAAGTGTTGAAGTTATATCTTATATTGTTTTATTAGAATTTGAATACTAAGACATGCTTTAGTTTTTTATGGCTCAGTTCTAAATATTTAGATTTGATTTACGAAGTTGAAATTTTATATAGTGGTCTATTTTTGAAGGAAAATATATTTTTAATAAATTTTTTAAATTTTAGTATATATTGGGTGAAATATAAATATATATATATATATTAATAATATTTATATACTTATTTATATATATTATATAGTTATATTATATATATATTTTGCCCCTAGAATCTGAAATATATAAAATTATATGTTAATAATATAGTATATATATATATATATATATATATATATTATTACTATATATATATATCCCTCCTCCCTATAGTGAAAGTAAATAGGTAATGTATATCATTTTTATACTATATAATATATATATAAAGAATATTAAATGCCTAGTAATAAGCTACTCCTGTTTGTTATACTCTGTCTACTCCCCGTTTTATAAGCAATAATAGTTATATAACAAGAAAACAATTTAAAACTGATCAGCTTCGGAGGACACAAACGTTACCTGTTATCTTTATTTGATTCATTTTGATCAAATTTTTATCATTTTTATTTCCTCGTCGGATAAGAATACGTTGTATTATATATATATATATATGTATATATATTGTATATATTTTATATTGTTTTACATTATTAAAAATTAAATAGGTATTTTAATAATAATATAAAAATTTATTAAATTTCCATAATATACATAAATGAAAAACATATATATATATTATATATATTATAATAATAATATACTGTATAATATTTATATATATATATATATTATAATAATAATATACTATATAATATATATATATTATAAATATATATATATATAATTATATATAAATATATATATTATTTAATTTTAAGTTATCATATATTATTACTTATTAAAAATAGTTCGTTTATATTTTTTTATTTGAAATTCCTTTATCACTTGTTTATACTATATCCTACCTGGCCAAAGAGATTTTCAGAGATATTTTGCGGTATGCTTATTAATATCTATAATATATATTTAATATATTATATTTATATATTTATAATATATTAAATATATATATATATATAATATATTATATATATTATATATATATATATATCTATATTTAATATATATTAATATATAATATATATTATATTAATATATATATACTATATATTATATATATATATATATACTTTTCTCCTTATATCCTCCACTTTTGCCTTCCCACTAGATGTTGGGATTGGGTGTGAACTTTTACGGAAATAAGATAATTAAGTACAAGAGCATGACGTCAAGTCGAAGGGAAAGCCCTCCTGCACCCTACCATCCCTTCCCATACCTTTAGGCGAATGGTATAGCATAAAAAAACATCCCTCTCCAAAAACCTTAAGTGAAGCTTATCGCACTAAAAAAAAATTCACCTGGGCTTCACAAGACTGCGAGATGGCCCTCATTGTGATATTCTCGTCAGTTAGAGCTCATCCCTGGGCCCAGACCCACAGATCAAGTTACCCCCCCCCCTCACAAGCCGCACCATTCACTCATATTATGCATCTTTCATCTCGCCTCCTACCAAACTTACATTCCTTTCCTTCAGCAATTCCTTACTGAATATATCACGTTTCTTTTAAAACACTTTTGCAATTTTTTGCATGTTTTCTAAAAGCAAAAGGTTGACCAATTAAATTTGTCAATTTGATTGATTCTTTCCTAATATCTAAAACAGCATTATTGTAGATGGTCCTAAGTATAAGTAGGAGATGGCAAAAGCACCCATTTCCTTTTAAGGCGGATTTTATGATAGCTATATGGATCAAGGAACTCGATACTCAAACTATTTATTTTTATTTATATATATTGCGACTAGTTTCGGATAGTGTAGACCAGCACCCATTTAAAAGACCCAATAAGTAGAATGAACAAATATTCCTAATGAAATTAATTGCAAAAATTACAAGGCATACCATAAAACTATGATTTACAGAAATGTTATAAGAATAAGTACTAAATAGTATTGATATTTATACTTAAGTATATTATATAATATAGTATATAATATATATTTAATATATTATCATTTATATATTATATAAACTTAAACTTTAATAAACTTGGTTCTTATATCCATCTTTAATATGTCATTAAAATCTCCGCTCATTATATAAATATAGTAAGCCAAAATACCACCTATTTAAATCACACAAAAGCACACCTATACAAAATATCAAATACCTCTTTCTCCTTTACTCTCACATACATATACATACGTTTACCAAACATACTTAAATAATTCCTTCCGACTCCATACAGATATATTCCTTCTATCCAATATCCTCTATCCCCTTATATAATATAGTTAAAATATGTAAACCTTGCGCACTTCACAACTCAACGTTTAACCATATCTCCCAATTATGCTACATATATATTATACAAGATCCTTTGCAAAAATATTCAGTTAAATAACAATACATTCATTGGAGAAACACATGACTTTACCAACTAGTCCCGAAAATACCAACATTATTACATAGACCTACAACTAGATATAACCTCAAACTCAGCCTCTAACACTTTCACAATATGATCTACACTATAATCACACGATAGATATGAACCAGTATTGAATACCTCAATGATTACATTGTGACAATACTTTATATCAACTTCTAGTGGAAAATATTACTAGAATCTTATATTATTGATTAATTATTAACAACTACTTAAACATTTCAATTTACAAATAGTCTAAAAATAATATACAATTAGACCAATCTATTAACAATTATTTTAAAACTACTCACCTATTTATTTCTAAAAAACATTAAATCAAAAACTTTCATGAATTATATTTAATATATTTAATCAATTATTATTATTATTTTAATTTTTATTATTAATAATTTAGATCTCTTTGTTAGAACATTACTTGTAAGGAGTACGACCTCATAATATAATTATTATTGTCGAAAGCTCATGTATCATTATACAATAATAATTTATATAATTATTATTTTGGATGTATGTTACATCACAAATTCTAAACCTACCTTCTAATGTTCACAATAGGACTATATAATTATTAATTATATTATCTATTATATATAATATATATATAATATATATATAATTAATTATATATTATAATATAATGATATATACTTATATATATTATTAATATTAATATTATTAATATATATATTATATATATATTAATATATATAATATATATATATATATTATATATATTATATATATATATATATTATAATATATATATAATATTATATATATATTATTATATATATATAATATATATATATTTCATATTTATTATATATAATAATATAATATATATGTATATATATATATAATATATATATATATATATATTAAGTATCATATATAATATAAAATGTGAGAAGTGATATATATATATATATATATAGCTAATATAATATAAGCGTGCTATTATATAACGATAATATAATATATATATATAGTAATTTAATATACCCACTCCTAATATTTGCATATATGGCAGTATCTAATACCTATCGCTTATTAGTGACCACTCCAGGTATATATTACCACATAATGGGTTTTGTCCCCATTTTTTGATGCTTATTATATTACCATCACTTCTTACATTAGAGTAAGCTCTCCCTTATCAATATATATATATATTATAAGTAAATATAATATATAATATATTTAGACCAGGAACTTGCTTTACCTCTTTAAAAATAAAATAATAAATAAATTAGAGTATAATTTTAATATAAAATGGTTATTTATATATATATAGTATTTATATTATATATATTATTAGTCCGTGAATAGAGTCCATATATACTATAGCTGAGTGTGACTTCCTCATATCCCCATATTAATAAAGGCAGTGGTACGCGACTATTCTCAGTGATATAATGTTATAATGTAGATAGTTGTGCACGTACGGAATTGAAAAGCCTATTGATTTTTTATGATGTATACTGGTTTATTATCCTTATTCTATTCATAAGATTTCTGGCAACCTTCTAGGCTTAAAAATCTAATTTTCTTTTTTCTGTACTCATCACCATTTTTCTCATCTCCTTATGCCACTTAAATTCATTCTCTTGGTACATGGAAGGGTGTCACCTCATTATAGCTATTTTTATCTTTTATAGTCATATATACCTCCCACTCATTACATAGTATATAACTCTTAGTTTATAATATCATTTCTGTGCTTTGATTTTACGTACGTATAGCTACTAGCCATACTGAGTAGACGCTATTATGCTCATTTAGCTAGGTAAATAATTACTGTCTCGATATTATTACCTAAATATATCCAGAATAACTCACTCGTAGTGTGTGGCTGACAACTATTATGTTTTTCTCCCCATCCTCCACCCTAAGATCGTGATATAAAACATTATTATTCTCCATATAATACAGATTAGCATTGATAAAAAGCTTTCTTAGTCTACGTTTGCCATGAATTGTTATAAACACTGCAACAATATTTCATATTGTCCGATAAATTATCATCCTGTTCATACCTTTCATCATCATTCCCACACTCATGTTACCTATTTCATGAGTCATTTTCAAATTAAAAAGGTTGATATTATTCTATACTTTTAGTTATGGCTTCTTACCTTACCTTCATCTTGTCCCTTCTTTATTGTAATAATTTACGTATACAGTCATATTATGAATCTTTGACCGTTATTTAATCTTCTCAAACTATAGCTAGAAGCTCTTTGTGACCTCTAAAACTTATATTTGTGGCTTCATGATTTCCTTACCTTAGACCGTATTCCAGCTTTATCTGGGCATATTCCTTTACTTCTCCACTTTCCTTCTATCCATACAGATAATTATTATAGTTCTATTAAATATTTGTTTAATTTTACTGTTAAGGTGTTATATTTTCTGCTTATATTTCATTAAGGTATATATAGGGCTGAACTTGACTAGATGGTTTACTTGATCGTACTTTTAGTGTGAGCAAGCACCCGTGCTGACGATGAGATAGAGTGCTAAGATGGTGGATAATTAGTACATCTCATATAGTTTCTATAATTGAAATACCTTTGTCTATTCATATACAGTCATAGAAGGTTCAAATAATCTGTATGTGCAATGAATTATTAAAAAGTACTATATCATATAAAGTGTTTCCGTCCTTGCTTCTCATCTTCATTTACTCTTTCGCTCCTTCCCTTCTTGCTGGACTTCGTAGGCGAATTGGTAGTCACAGCCTTTCCAGCGCGTTTCCACAATTGCCTCTGACTCTTCGTTTAGTGCGAAAATTTTTGATCGAAATCAAGGTCGCCGAGCATGTTCCTTGAAGTTTTATGTCGCCTTGCTTCTGAAAACAGAAGAGGGAGATGTCTCCAATGAGTATTCAACCCTCTTGATCAACCATCTGTCTTCAATCTCTTCTAGTTTTCTAGTTCTTCTAATTTATTTAATTCGATGTTAATGATTCTACTGACTTATCCATAAGTAGTATCTCCATAACCAGGAAACGAGTTTAAAAGTAGTATTTTCTCATCCTAATTTGTACTCTCTATCGCTCTACATAATTTTGCTCTCTGAGTCTCCGTGCAAATTTTTAGCCATGATTACGGCACGGACCTTATACCAATTTAAACATAATGTCAGAAAGTTCGACCTGTGCGTTGGCCTCACTCATTTACTTTCCTCGTAGCTTCTTTTACACTCGCTCGGTGATGTGGAAAATTAGCTTTTCATTTCTGAATGACAAATTATTTTGGTGTATACAAAAATAATGAATCTCAAATTTCAAATCAATACAATAGTAATAAAGTGTTATATCGTCTCATACATCAAATGTGCCTAAACGTTCTATAGTTCTTAATATATGTCTCCTACGTACTCATTATGCTTAAGACTATATAACATTAATTAGAGAGGCCAAACAATACTCTCATTCATGATATTGATTTAACATATTATTTCTATCATTAGTATTAATCTGATCATCTTTTGTTATACATCACATAGTGCTTTATATTTGTTTTACATATACTTTGTTCACACCTTTATTTACATATATCCCCTACAAATTTATTGCATGAACGCCATGTTTATTCTCAATAACAACAATATATACTGACGTAACACTCATAATTAAATGGGCACCCGGTGCATATTTAAACATACGTGCATATCTGTATTGGTCTTTACTCCGTCGTTAATTACTTTTGATAGAGACAATTCGATATCAAAAGTGTTATAGATTACAAAATTCTTATTATACTCATAATATAACATCGATTAGATTCCAACAATTTAATTATTCACATGGTCTCAAATTATCTTATACACTTTACCAGCGCTAACACTCTCCGATATCTACGACACGCTACGCATTAGTGTGAATCCTCTGTGGAAAAAACATCATAAACTCAAACCTTCGGGGTCTGGTGCCTTTTAATTATTTCTTTCTTAGTGTGTTTATATTATTTCTGCCGTTTACTCCTTTAATTGTATCCAGTTGTCTTATTTGTCGTATCTCTCTCCAATGCGACGTATATTTTCGTTTTTTTAAACACGTCTGTCGTAATAGACGGTAGAGGAAACAATTGGCATGATTTAGTGTTGAGAGGCCGACTCGACTTCAGGAAATGATTTTCGTGTGACTCGTTATATTCGTCAGTTAGGTTTCTTGATCTATTAGGATAGATGGCGATTGCGCTGCCGTCTAGCTCAGACAACTAGTGTTATGGAGATTTTTCGGCGTCGCAATATGAGATAGTCTACACAAGGCTTTCCGGCATTCGTTCGTGACATTTCACAATAGAAAATAATTTTCTTGCCCATAATCTTCGCGTCAGTATTAGGGAAGGACCTGTCAGAAGTAAATTTATAGAAATGATAAGGTATGTTCCAAAAGTATTATTGTTTAGTTTTCCTAGTGTTTTCTAAACTCATCATAATTTTATTGGATAATAAAATATTGCCACAATTTCAAAATACTGTCATTAGACTGACCCATTTAAATAAATAAGTATTGTTGTCTAAAAAAGTATAATAGCCCAATGATTCATTTGTTGGTGATCCAAGCTTATGTTCAATCTACCACTTCAGCTGAATTATTTAACCTAGGCCCTATTTAAAAATTATACACACTTGTTGAAGGTGTCAGAGTTGGATATTTTTTTGTCAGAATTTTGCAGTCTTGTACTTAACTGCTATACTATATTTTGGCTCATTGATTGATTACTGATGCATTTTATATTTCAGCCTTCAGAACAAATAATAATCAGACAGATACCAGTATTTATATTTTAAAATATTAGGAATGAATGCAAGATCACATTTAATTGAATTGGTAAGTGTAGTTTACTTTATAGAATTTTTAAAAATTTATTTAAAATAATTGATTAGTTCTTATTAACATTAATTGGTTGAAAGAGAAGTGTCTTTTATTGATAGGGCTTTTTATGCAACTATCCAATATATGTAAACAAACTTCTAAACTACTTATTTCTTCTTTTAATTTGCTGATATAATTTTTTATCAAACTTACAAAACCCATTACTCTGGATTTTCTCCTTTACTTTTATTTATAACCATTTTTATTATTTGAAATCCCGAATTTTGGAATTGTTATCCATTATCCAACAGTATCTTTCATTGAAGCTTCAAATATGCAGAACCATTTTCCACAAATATATTAACAGTCTCATTAGCAGTATTACTTTTTAACCAAGCACCCTGATAATAATTATTTACTATGCCTTTCACTATTAAAAACTTTTTTATTCTATTTCTAGAAGATCTGTGGCTACTACTTTAAATTCGGATTCCTTAAGAAATCTATGATCACTTTTGTTTGTGTTTTTGAGACCTATTGCAAAATCATAGTTTTTTGCAATTTTTTTTTTTTTTACTAAATACCCTTTTCAGTTCTTCACTCATAATATCCTCTTTTATATTCACACACATATGGGAGTATGGATGGTTTTAAAGTTTGCCAAGTAGTAACATATGGTGTTTTTGAGACCTATTGCAAAATCAAAGCTTTTTGCAATTTCAATTTTTTTTTTTACTGAATACCCTTTTCAGTTCTTCACTCATAATATCCTCTTTTATATTCACACACATATGGGAGTATGGATGGTTTTAAAGTTTGCCAAGTAGTAACATATGGTGTTTTTGAGACCTATTGCAAAATCAAAGCTTTTTGCAATTTCAATTTTTTTTTTTACTGAATACCCTTTTCAGTTCTTCACTCATAATATCCTCTTTTATATTCACA
>JABUQX010022303.1:15000-43046 GCA_015478945.1 Trachelipus rathkii
ATGATTTACCATGACTTAGACACGAAAATAGCCATACTATATTATCATTCTTTTTATATGTAATTAAATAGTTTGTCTTGTTAACATTTTATACCATAATTATAAGCTTATGTTGCTTAATAAAAATTTTATAATTCGCCCTGAAAGATTGTTTCTAACAGTGAGTGAATACAAGTACAATAGACAAATAAATCATTCCAAGGGGTGAAACGACAGTGTAATAGATAGTGTAACGTACGTACAAAGTGTAACTTAAATATAAATAATATATATATATATATCATAATACCTTTAGGTGTGTGTGTGTAAACTAGTATATATATAGGTATATAATATATATTATAGCTATTGGTTAGTGATGCCATTATGGGATGTTTGTGATTTACGTCATACTTAGGCGATTAAGGTGTAAGTGATGATTGGAGTCAACTACAATGTATGACTTACTTAGTTCTGGGCGGCATACCCTGTTTTTTTGAGGTGCGAGTGTGCATTGGGTTCTCGTTGATAATGAAATAGGTATATCTTAAATTATTAGATAGTGTGTTGGTGACCCTAGTATCGTATAGTATGTAATGAGTGTTAAGTTTTACTTCAGTTATCGTTGGTTGGATTAATAATGGTCTTAGAGTTATACTCACCTTATGTGACCGTCAGGTATTTAAATGAGGTCTATTTATTATTATATTTTTAGGTTGGTTGTAGCTCTTATTTGAGGGTGAGTCCACGCTCACGTCGTTTATTTCTAGTGTAGTGAGTATCTGACATTATAGAGTATATAGGTGATTGTGAGGTAATCAGGTGGTATATATGACGTTTAGGGTTGAGATACATATTATTTATTAATATTTATTAACTGTTAGTTGTGTGCTTCTTTAAGTATTGCTAATGATGGTGTTTATGTTTTGTGGTATCTAGTGAGGCGGGATAATTATATTAGATTATTATATATATGCTTTTTTGACTGTTTTATTTATAGTTCCCTATTTTTGGTTGATATGGTAGCGCATTGTTATATTATTAATTTTGGATTTTATCTACTCTTGTGTAGCATGATATATTTTGTTTCTGTTTGAGTGTAATATGTATTTTATGACTGAGGTTACTGTAGTATTGGTGAGTGTATACTGTAGGATCTTTGCCCATATTATATTTTGTGGCTGCTTTATCTATGTAGGTTTT
The DNA here is from genome assembly GCA_015478945.1 of Trachelipus rathkii. Classification (NCBI taxonomy): domain Eukaryota; kingdom Metazoa; phylum Arthropoda; class Malacostraca; order Isopoda; family Trachelipodidae; genus Trachelipus; species Trachelipus rathkii. Next base: position 16,183 of record JABUQX010022303.1, read on the forward strand.
ACCTTTCACCTACTTTCGGGCATAATCATGATATACCGTTGTTTATTATTAATCACATTACCTGTAGGTGAGTATTAGCTGATGTGTATTTTCGGAGTGAGTGAGTTGTGGAGGCTGTATATAAATTCAGTCTGTTAGTTCATATATATATATATATTATATGTGATGATTATTTTTATTTGAGTGATAGTATATAAGTTATCCTGAGTAAATTTTTTATACATAGATAGATAAATATTATTACTATTATGTGATATATATATTTATGTGTGTGTGTGGTGTTTCGTGTGTGGTGTTTACAGATAAATTTTTTTTTTTGAAAGTAAGTGTTGTGTGTGTGAGAGATGTAAATTGAGAATGTAGTCATCTTGTAAAAAAGTATAGTCTAATGACGAAGTAGTGAGAAGCTGACTAAGGTTAATCCGAACTTTGCTATTATTATTATTTATGAAGTATTATTATTATGATTATTATGATATTATTCATTTGAGTAGTGTGACATAGGATTTATTATATTGATTTTTATTATTATTATTACATGGTATTATTATTCAGTTTATTATATTATTTATATATTAATTATTTATTATTATTATTAATTATTATTTTATAGTATTATAATTTATTTATATTATTATTATTAGTTATAATTATTTTATTTATAATTATTAATTATTATTATTTATTACTTTATTATTATTTATTAATTATTTTTATTATATATTATTATCTTATTATTATTATTTAACTTACATTATTATTATCATTATTTAAAATTAATTATTATTATTAAATATGATTATTATTAATTATTAGTATTATTATTATTATTAATTATTATTATATATTATTAATTATAATATTAATTATTCTTATTATTATTATTATTAATTATATGTATTTATTATTATTTATTATTAATTATTATTATTATATATTATTTAATTATTATTATTATAATTATTATTATTATTATTATATTATTTATTATTATTATTATCATTAAATAAAATTAAAGTTGTATATTTATAAAATTTTTCGTTTAGTCGGTATTTTGTTTGCTGCCTGTTGGGGTGAGTTTTTAATTTTTGTTTATGTATGGTGTATTTAGTATTATTATTATTATTATTATTATTATTTATTATTATTGATTATTATTATTTATTTATTGTTGGATGGGTGAATGTTGGTGATTGGGTGGGATTCCTAAAATTTTATATTATCTGTTTGTGGCGTATTATTATTATTATTATGTTGTAATATTATTTTGATATTTTATCTATGATGTATTTATTTTGGATGTATTTTATTGATTTATGTATTGTTGTTTGATGTTAGATTATTGGAATTAATTATATTGATTATGATTAGTGTGGTCTGGTATGCGTTTATTGTGATTTTTATATCTGATAATTGTTCGTTATTTATTTAATTAAGTTATTAATTATTAATATTTATGTTAATTGTTTTATTGTGCTAATTCGTGTATTTCTTTGTAGTGCCTCCTTTTTGTGTGCATATTGTTAATTGTAGTGTTCGGTATTATTGTGAGTGCGTGTATTTAATTGGCTATTATTGCTATTATGGTTTTGTAAGTGGGTGTACTCACGATTAAGTAGTTATTTATTATTTCACTTTATCCTAGGTGATCAGTGTATATTGGTATTTGACGTGTGTTATGTGTTATGTGTATTTATTTATGCGTGTGTATAGTGAGATTTTGTTTATTGCGTTATTTATGTTAGGTGATTGTATATATGGATAGTAGTGTGTGTTATGTTGGATGTAGTCGTGTTATTAATTAATTAATTTATGTAGTTGTTATTCGATCTAATTTGTTTTTAGTTTATTTTCTATTTGTACTCTAGTTGTTGATTTAGAATATGAGGTAATGATGGACTTATGCGGTGGATGAGATGTATAATATTTTGAGGTCTTTATGACGTGTATTTTTTGGTATTATGTGTTGTATTTGTTATTGTTGTTTCCAGTGTGTGTATTTATTTATATAGTTGATTTCTGGATGTTGTGACTGGTGGATTGATTATCTATTTATTTAGTGTCATGTGATTAGTGTTATTTATGTCTCATCTTATTCTATTCACGTCTATTTATTATTATTATTATTGATTTATTTCATTATTATTATTATTAATTATGTATTATTATTATCTACTTCATTATGTTGGTCTATTAATTATTATTATTTGTAAAATTTCGTTCTAGTCATTTAATTTTTTCATTGTGAGTTTTTGTTTATTATTTTATGTGAGTTGTATTTTTATTCTATTATTATTATTATTATTGGATTTATATTATTTTATTATTATTTATTATTTATTATTATTTATTTTATTCATGGTTAGTCTGATTTAAGGTATTTAGTTATTAGTTATATTGGAGAATTGTTATTATAAATTATTATTATTATTGATTATTATTATTATTAATTTATTATTATTTATTATTATTATTATTATTTATATTTTATTATTATTATTATATTATTATTATTATATTATTAATTATTATTATTAATTATTATTAATATTATTATCATTATAATTATTATTAACTTTTTTTTTATATTTATTATTTTTATTATTATTTATATTATTATTATATTATTATTATTATTTATTACTTATTATTATTAATTCTTATTATTATTATTATTATATTCTTTGTATTATTATTTATTATTATTGTTATTAATTATTATTATTATTTTATTATTATTATTTTATTATCATTATTATTACTAATTATTATTATTTTTAAAATATTATTATTATTAATCATATTATTATTATTATTATTTATAATTATTTATTATTTGATCTATGGGATATATGAATTTATGTATTAATGATATTAATTAATTCATTATTATTATTCAAATTATTATTATTATTAGTATTATTATTATATTATTTATTATTTATGCATCAATTGTGATTATTATTATTATTATTATTATTATTATACTTATTATTATTATTATTATTATTATTAATTATTATTACATTTATTATATCATATTTTATTTTTTAAATTTTTATTTTCATTTTCCATTTATCTACTATTATTATTCATCTCTAAATCCATTTATCAACCGACTTAACTACTCAATGGTCGGTCAGCTATGATTATTATTACTTATTCAAATATATTATTCTATAATTAGGTTGACTCGTGATCATTATTTGAATTATTAATTTATTATTGGTTGTTTTTGTGATTGATTGAGATATATTTATTCTTTATTTATTATCTCATTATTATTCATTATTAGAATGGGATGATTATTTTTTATGGTGTCTGCTGAAATGCATCTTATATTACATATTTTAAAAATATATTAATCATAGATTTAAAAGGTGTTGATGATGATTATTATTGTTATTTTAATTATTATTTTTATCTAAACATCTAATAACTTCATTTGCTTACAACTAAATCTACATCCTCACTATTAGTATTAATATTTATATATATATATATATATATATGTAGTTATTATCTATTTTTTCTATTATTTTTTTAATTTTTTTTTTTCAGTTTTTTTATTTTTATTCTTATTATTATTATTATTATTATTATTATTATTAACTTATTATTATTATTATTATTATTATTATTATTAATTATTATTATTATTATTATTATCAATTGTTATTTTTATTACTCGTTGTAAAAGAAAGCAAATTATTGATATCATATATCTGTTCCAATCTTTTAATTATTATATATTTTTATTTAGTTGAGTTTTTATTTATTTATTTATTTTTTTAACATATGAATTATTTACATGTTAATTATCTACTGGATTATTATTATATGATGATTAATTATTATTATATTATTATTGTTTCTTATTTAAAATTACTGTTATTAGTATCTATTAATTTGAGTTATTAACATTCATTGTTACTAATTATTTTTTATTATTATTTTTTATTATTATTATTATTATTTATTTGTTATTATTATTATTATTTATTATTGTTATTTTATTATTCTTATTATTATTATTATTATTATTATTAATATTTTTTTTTTTATTATTATTATTATTGTACTATTTCATTATTAATAAAATTTAGTATGACTTAGTTCTTAGTTAATTATGAAAGAATTATTTTATTATTTTATTGCCTTTGTATATTACATATATATTATCTATTATTGTGATATTAAGAAATATATAATTATTATTGAGTGTTATGTAAATTATAGTATTTTATTATTAGTTATTTTGTAATTATTATTGATATATTATTCACTCATATTTATTATTATTGATATATAATATTATATTATTATTATTATTATTATTATTATTATTATCTATATATGTATTATTCATTGATTATCTATTTATTCTCCAATATATATATATTAACTATTATTTAATTTTCTTATCATGATTTACCGTATTCACTAACTTATTTGTTATTGATATGTGCAATAAGTTTAATTATTATTATTAATTATGTAATTAATCTATTTTATTAAATATTATTTATTTATTATGTGTTAATCTTATATTAGTATATTACAGTATAATTAATTTATTATTATTAATATTATATAATCTCATTTATTATTATTATTATTATTATTATTTATTATTATTATTATTATTATCTTTATTGATTAAATATTTATTCATTATTTATATCTCATTATTCACTCATTATTAATTACTTATTATTAATACACTTATCATCTAATATATTAGTGTATCTCAATTATAGTAAATGTGATGTGATATGATATATATAAATTATGTCATTAGATTAGTTATTATGTTATTTATTGTATTTTTCTTATATAAGAATATTTTTATTATATATGTTAGTGTTAACATATTATTACAATTATTAATTGGATGTTTATTAATTACACTCTCAATATTTATTGTATATTAGTTATTCATTATATATTATTATTCATTATTATTATTAATTATTATTATTAATGTATTCATTATTATTATTATTTGTGATTCATCATTTTTATTATTATTCATTAATTAATTCATTAGTTAATATTATTATTATTCTCCAATTATTATTATTATTATTATTAATTAATTATTAATTATTATTATCTTTATTATTATTATTAATCATTATTATCTCATTATTATTATTAATTATTAATTATTGTTTATTATTATTATTATTATTATATTGTTATTATGCTGATATAATTATTATTACAACTTTACTTATTAGTTACTTTATTATATTATTATTATTATTATTCATTTATTATTATTAATTATTATTATTATTATTCATTATTCATTATTCATTATTTATTAATATATTTATTTATTTATTCAATATCGTTTACGAACTTGGTGTTTACTATTATTTGCATTATTATTCAACTATTATTATTATATTATTTGTACGTTATAGTGAACTTAATTGATTATTATTCTTTATTCAGTGTGAGTGTGGATTTGATATTATTATTATTATTATTATTCATTCATTCATTATTATTATCTAATTATTATTATTTTATTTTTTATTATTATTATTATTATGTATTATTTATTATTTTTTATTATTATTATTATATTTTATTTTTTCATCATTAGAAACGATGAGAAGCATGATTGTTATTGTGATTATTATTATTAATAGTCCTACCAGTATTATTATTATTAATTAATTATTATTATTAAATTATTATTATTATTATTAATTATTATTATTAATATAAATTATTATTCAGTTATTATTATTATTATTATTATGGCGATAATTATTATTATATATTTATTATTATTGAGTGTGAGTGTGAGTGTGAGTGTGAGACCGTATGCTAATTGTTTATAATACTCAAATTTCTCTTAGAAGTCTACGTATTTATACTGCATTTCTTAAATTTTATATTTTTTTTAATTTTCATCTTTCCATCTATTGATTATATTATTCATTATGATCTCCAAGTATTTGGAAAATAAAGATTTAGAATATTTTTAAGAATCAGAGAAAACATTAAGAGGGTTAAGTGCTAATCACACTTTCATTATTAATTATTATTATTATTGTTATTATTAATTATTGAAGAATGTTTTTTTAATATGATTATTATTATTATTATTATTATTATTATTATTATTATTATTATTAATTATTATTATTATTTTATTATTATTATTATTATTATTATTATTTTATATTATTAATTAATTATTACTACAATTTTCATTATTTTTTGTAATTTATTTTTTATTTTTATTTCATTTTTATATTTATTATTATTATTATTATTATTATTATTATTATTATTATTATTATTATTATTACTTTATTATTTTATTATTCTGATTATTATTACTTGCTATTTTTGCTATTATTGTTATTATTGTTATTGATTTTTATTATTGCTATTATTAATATAATTAATTTTTTATTATTATTAATTTATTATTATTTATACTGTATTATTATTTATTATTATTATTATTATTATTATTATTATTATTACTTATTATTATTATTTATTATTATTATTATATTATTATTAATTATTATTATTATTATTTTTGTATATTATTGTTATTAATTATTATTTATTATTATTAATTATTATTATTATTACTTATTATTATATTATTATTATTATTATTATTTATATTTATTATTATTATTATTATTATTATTATTATTATTATTATTCTTATTATTATTTATTATTATTATTATTAATATATTACTATTATTATTATTAAATTATATTATTAGTTATTATTATTATTATTATTAATTATTGTCTCCCAGATTTTGTCAAATAAATTATTTGTTTACCAAAATGATATATATTTTTATTTATTAATTTTTATTATTATTATTATTATTATTATTATTATTATTATTATTATTATTATTATTATTTTATTAATTATTATTATTATTACTTATTATTATTATTGTTATTATTATTTTTCGTATTATTTAAATTATTTATTAATTATTTGCTTGTATTGTGATGTGTGACGTTTTATATTGTTATTTTTTATATTTTTGGGCAGTGGGTTTATATGTGTATGTTCATTATTATGATTTTGTAGTTGTTTTATTCTTTTATTTGTGTGATTATTTATTGTTTGGATGAGTTTAGATGTTTGTGGTTGTTGGATTATTGTTTGGTTGTGGGTGTATTGATGTTTTGTAAGTTTTATTCGATTATCAGTGTATCTCATTATTATTATTTTTTTTTTTTTTATTTTTATTATTTATTATATTATTAATTGATTATTATTATTATTATTATTAATTATTATCTATTATTATTATTATTATTATTATTATTATTAATTATTAATTATTATTATTATTATTATTATTATTATTATTATTATTATTATTATTATTATATTATTATTATTATGGAAACTATTTTATTATTATTTTTATTATTATTATTATTATTATTATTATTATTATTATTATTATTATTATTATTATTATTTTTTATTTATCTATTAGTATTTATTTTTTTTTTTTATTATTATTATTATTTATTATTATTAATTATTATTATTATTATTATTATTATTATTGGATATCAATTTATTATTATTATTCATTTTATTATTATTTATTATTATTATTAATTATTATTAATTATTCTTACTTATTATATTATTCGCTTACTATTATTATTATTATTATTATTTTTATCTATTTTAAATTATTATCTATTATTATTATTTTATTATTAATTAATTTTATTAATTATTATTTTTATTATTAATTATTAATTATTAATAATAATAATATTATTATTTATTATTATCTATTATTATTATTATTATTATTATTATTATTATTATTATTATTATTAATTTATTATTATTATTATTATTATTCATTATTTATTATTATTATTATTATTCCACTTCATTATTATTCTTATTATTATTATTATTATTATTATTTATTATTATTAATTATTAATTATTATTATTATTTTATTATAATTATTATTATATTATTATATTAAATTATTATTATTATTATTATTATTAAATATTATTTATTATTATTATTCATTATTATTATTATTATTATTATTATTATTATTATTATTATTATTATTCTTATTATTATTATTGTTATTATTATTTAACAATTATTATTTATTATTATTATTGATTATTGTTATATTATTATTATGCTTCAAGCGCACTACTCTCTCCTTCTGTCCAATTAGTCGCCTCTTGCAACATGCAGTATGGGTATTCTTTCATCCCTACATAGATAGGTTACGTTAGGTTGGGTTAAGTTAAGTTAGGTTAGGTTAAGTTAGGTTAGGTTAGATTGTATAACAATGAATATTTTCATGTCGGTGAATTGTTGTCGGTGTGTTTTCCTAGACCCATTTGGAACTATTTGACTTGTTCGAAGTGACAGCTTTTCAAATAAAATTTGTGTCACAGATTATAAGTAACAACTGCTGATTAATTTTTAGATATTAAGTGTTAATTATTATTATTGACTGGTAGATTCTATCTAGCAGTATAGTTTATAAGTGGGGAACACATTATCATTTTTCCTGGCATAATATGGAATATCGGTTTTATTATTATTATTAAATTATTGTTATTTTTATTATTATATTATTATTATTATATTATTATTATTATATTCATTATATTATTATTATATTATCATTATCATTATTAAATCATCGATCATTCATATCATATCATCATATCATCATCTCATCCATATCATTCATATCATTCATCACATTCATCGTCATCATCATCTTATCATCATCATTATCATCCATAATAATCATCACATCATCATCATCATCCATCATCTCATCAGAGATCAACAACAACTTTATTATTTCCCAATAATATTGCCCCCTTTTTTTATGTACTCGGTAATTCACTTATTAATTTTATTAGACATATAATAAGGCACCCAAACACATGACCTTCCTTGTAAGATGTAAATATCGTCTTACTATCCGTAACATTTATTCTTGGGGGTCTTTGATGATACTTTGCGCCTTTGCTACTAATTTATAGAATACACTTTCACATACCTCCAAGCCCCCAAATTGTTCGTATAAATACACAGGCCTAATACCAACTGATTTAATTCGAACGAATAAATATACTGTCTATCAAATATTTGCTATCGTCTTCTTATTATATATATTTATATATATATATATATACTATATTATATAATATATATAATATATGTATATATTAATTATTATGATATATATATAATAATATATAGTAGTATATATAATAGATATATATATATATATAATATATAATATAATATATAATATATATATATATCATTATTATATATATTATTATATATATATATATATATGTATGTAAGTATATATATATATATACTATAATATATAATATATATATATAGTAATATATATATATATAGTATAATATAAGGTATATATATATATATATATATATATATATAATATATATATATTATATATATATATATTTAATATATATATACTATATATAATATATCATATACTGTATATATAAATTTATTATAGTATATCATAGTATATAGTATTAGTATTTAATATTTAGTATATATATGTAATAAATAATATTTTATAACTATATATACCGTATCTATATATATATACTATATATATATATATTATATATATATTTTATATATATTTATATTTATCCCCTACTAGTATATACTATTTTATATTATATTTCGGAATTACATCACTAATACTATATATATTCTTATATATATATATATTATATATATATTAGATAAGACCCTATCTGATATATATCTCTGATTGTTGCATAATATAATTACTTATGCTAAATATAATGATTTAATACAACTACCTATATATATATATGATGTAAGTATAATCATTATATTATATTATGAGTTATATTAAAATGTGATTGTTAAAATAAAAATCTAATATTTTTTTTATCCTTTACTAATAACTAATTCATAATTAATCATCTTATAATATAAATAAAAAGTATATATCTATATATATACTATATATATATATATTTATAGTACTATATATATATTTATATTTATATATATAGTGATATATATAAAATTTTTATATATTCTTATTTATATAATTAAAAAATGTGATAAATTATATTACATATTATATAGTATTAGTATTAATGATTTTCTATTATATATTAATATATTGACATATATATACCTACTTATATAATTACAACGTAATATTAAATAGTTATATATATATATTATCGGTAAAGATATAATAATAATAAAAGTAATAAAATATAAAAGTAATAAATAAAAATAATAATATATATAATAAAATTATATGATCATTTATACTACATATAATACATATAATATATTACTATAATATTTTAATATTACGTGATTATATTCACATTATAATATATATATATATAAAAGTTATTATATATATATATATATTATTATTTACATCTTATTATATATATTATATATACCTATTACTTAATAGTATTATAGTATTTATCTTACTAGGATAGTGAATATCATGCATATATATTAATACTGATAATATAACTTTACTTTATTATATAGTATTCCTAACTAATAAAAAGTTAAAAAATATAGATATATATTTACATAATATATATTACATAAATTTCTTATATTATATATATATAATTATTATATATAAATTATAATATTAATATTAATATATAAACTTAAAGATTATATATAATATATATATTAATATATATAAATATATATAATAGATAATATAGGACTATATATATTATTAACGACAGGAGGAGGCACATTTGCAACTTAACAAACGACTAGGCGAAAACAGTTTTATTTTTTTATATAAAACAATCAGTTTTCTTGTCAACAAAATCTTTAAATTACTTTTTTTTTTTTTTTTTTTTTTTTTTTTTTTTTTTTTTTTTTTTTTTTTTTTTTTTTTTTTTTTTCCAAAAATTTTCAAAAATTTTATTATATTGCGTGAAAAGAAAAAAAATTTTCGCCATATTTTTATTTTTTACTCTATTCTCTTCACTTTACATCTTCGTTGGATAAAATGCATAGAGAAAAGACACAAATTTATAGGAAATCATATTGCTGAATAGAACAAAATTCTTATAAATGCATAATATATTTTGGAAAGACAATAATCCATGGTCAACTCACACTGTATATTTGTAAATCTCTGTGTGGTTAACTAGATCCTTAACGATTTTTACTGTGAGCATGTAACCAATAATTATATGATTATATAATATATTATATAATATGATATATATATAATATATATATATATATATATATATATATTAATATATATTAATATATATAATATATTAATTTATTATAAACTAGTAATATATATATATATAATATATATAATATTTAATATTATAGATATCTATTAGATATATAATAGCTTTTATATCCTAAAATAAACAACTATTTTTATTAATTTTAAGTTATTATTTGGCTACTGTGCAGATTATAAACACAATAGTTAAATGAAATATCAATTTCTTGATAAAAGGGGGCTAATAATTGCAACACACAATGTTGTGTCGTTAGAGTTCCCAATAAATTAATTATAATGAGGATAATCAGTATTAAGCTAATTGGTTTAAGGATCGAGCTTAATGTAATCCCCAAAACTCTCTATTCTAATTAAAATACATTGAAATATCAACAAAATTAAATAGCCAATCAGTGGACATCCCAAAATTACATGAATGTATAAGTTAATCTGCAATTTTTATAAAAATATAATAATGTACAAATAGTATTTTAAATATGTAGGGTTGTTTTCGCAACTAAACCACTCAAATTTGGTAATTCAAATTGGAACCACGTTTTCGGTAAGGAAGGTGACATTAAAATAATAAATAATAAATTAATTAAATAATTAAATAATTAAATTTAAATAATAATAATAATACATAATAACTAATCAATTAATAAATAAATTAATTAAAAAATAGATAATAATATAATAATAATAATAATTAACAAATAAACAATAATAACAATAACAATAACATAATAACAATAGCAATAATAAATATACAAATAATAAATAATATTAATAATAAATATATAAATAATTAATAATAAATAATAATAATAATAATATTACATTAATAATAATGATTTATCTTTATCTTTAAATTTTAATTATATTTCAATTTTAAGGTTTTATTTTTTATTTTAAAAATTAAATAGATAATAAATTTGTAATAGAGTAGAAATGAATTAAAGTAAAAGGAAACGAATAATTGAAAATAATAATAATAATAATAATAATAATAATAATAATAATAATAAATAATAATAATAATCAATTTAATAATAATAATAATAATAATAATAATAATTAACTAATAAGAATAATAAAAAATAATAAGAATCATATTAAAAAAAAAAAGCATTATAACTTTAAGACAATAGAACGAATAAATATATAATTATTAATTAGAATTATATATATAACATGTAATAATAATAATAATAATAAATAATAATATTAATATAATTAAATAATAATAAATATTAATAATGTATAAATATAATAATGAGCAGATGGTAATAATAATAATAATTAAATAATTAATCTTGGTTAATAATTATCACCGTAACAATTATTTTTTTCTTAATAATAAATAATTAAATAATATAATAATAATAAGTAATAATAATAGCTACATTTTACAAAAGTAAAATCGCTACTGAATTTTAGGCTATTTATTTAAATATTTATTTACATAATAGGCTTTATATATATTCTATTAATGCAAAAAAGACGTAATAAATTTTTCGGTTTAATGTCTTGTAGAACTGAGTTGTAAAGTTTTATATGCTTTGTAGCTGACGCATTGAGTGTTTATTTTAGTCTACAAGAAGGGAGGATTTATGTAAGTATTATTTCCGAAATTAATTCTATTTACTCTGGTGTGAGCAAAAGAGTTTTGCTAGCAAACCAGTAGCAGGGCATTGCTATGGATAATTTTATGTTTCGTTTAGGTATTGAATAGATTAGGTAAGTCTGTAAACTGCTACAATATCTTCTAATTTTTTATGAAACATAGGATTGTGTAGGCCTATAAAATATCTACTTATATTTGCTGAGTGAGGCGAAAATAAAACGCTTTCAAATTACAATATTTCAGCGGGATGAAAATTGATTCATCTGTACTTGTGCTTTCGTAGAGTAGGCAAGACAGTAATTGTATATGGGGTTATGGTAGTCCATGCAATCTATTATATATTTCAAGAATTAAATGAGGTACATCTATTATTTATTTTATAAGCAGAAAAAACAAAACCATTTTGGGTAATTTTCCCTTTTTTTTTATTTTTTTTTTTCTTTTTTTCCCCCCCCAGAATTCTGCAACTTAGAGATTGAGATTATTGTGTTCTTTATTGTCGTTTGTCATCGATTAATTACCTTTCCAAGTAGTTATAAAAATTTGAAGCCTGGATGCAAAAAGTTCAGCTTTGTTTTTTTTTTGTATAATAATTTGCTATTTAGCTTGTGCTAAAAATAAATATAAAGATGTTTTAATTTAAAATTTAGAGACAGGCCTTTCACTGTTGGATTTGCTAAGGATGTCTTACTGCTTTAACGAGAGAGCAATCGAGCATTTTTTATTCATTCATTCAGATTTAGACGGTTCATCAGGCAAAAAGACACCTGGAAAAGGTGGCATCTGAGTTGAACGACTCAGATTTAGTTGATTTATAGGCACAATCGTAAAAGAAACGGGTCCAAGAATTGAGCCACTGGATCGTACAGTTATAATGTCCTGAAGATGTGATTTTGAATTCGTTTCCAATCTTAGTTTTATTGTTTTGCAGCATATTTCTCTCCTTTAAGTAGTTTTAAACCATTGTAAGCTTTCCCCTCATTGTCCCTTTTGTTCATTTTACTTAATTTGATTGTCATAATCAATTCATGCCTAAAAACCTTTTGTTAAAATCTAATGATGTATTCAAGTAGCTTAAGGTGAGGAAAAGTCGGAGTTTCTTATATTTCTAAAACAACATAATATAGATAGTTTTCGCATTTAGACGATTTTGACGTCTGAAAGATGAAGCGCCCTTCTCTAAAATCCAAATGTAAGGTCGCACTGAGAGAGAATTGCCTTTAATCTTAAAAATACTTCTGTCACACCTTGATTATTAAAAGAACTTATTTTTGTACTTCGAGATATTTCCATAGAAAAGTCCCAAACTTTAGAATGTAAGTTATACAGAAGCTATGGCCCATTCCTATGTTATGAAAATTCTAATCTAAGTTTTCGCAGAAAAAATTTCAAGGTGTAGAAGTATAATGAATCTTCTTTTACATAAGTAGTCTTAAGATGCATGAGATTTTAAAATGCCAGGATTTACACTTTGTATCCCCGATCGTGGTCAATAAATAATATAATATATATATATTAAAATAGTATGATTATATTAATAACTGTATTATATAATAATTTGAATAAACAAACTATTATATATATAAATATAGTATATATATTTATTATATATAGTTATAGTAATAATATATATAATAAAGTATTACATTGATTAAATATTTTGAAAATAGTTTGATGTGCCTCCCCATGTTTTCGGTTCGCGAGCCGCTACTGATATATATTATATATATATATAAGTTATTATAGTATATATAATATATATATTATATAAACAATTTAAAATGTATCAATAAATATTATTTAATTAAAAATACTATAAAGAAAATAATAAAAAGATAATTAAAAATTATATATTGATCTATTATCGCTATATCATAATATTTCATTTAAGGCTATAATTTTAATATACACTACTTGTCTATATATTCATAAGAAAACATTGAAAAAAATTTTAATATACAATGGCCATACCGCATGTACAAGAGATGTTTTATTATTGCAATCTCTTCTTACTCCGTCGTCATCGATCAATATCTCGTTCTCAACTCTCATCTGCTCATCTCTATAATAATCTCTCTCATCTCATCTCATCTCTCTCTCTCTTCTTCTCTCTCCTTCCCGTCTCTCTCTCTCCTCTCTCTCTTCTCTCTCTACCTCTCTCATCATCATCATCTTCTTCTCTCTCCTACTTCTTCTTTCTTACCTCTCTCTTTCATTCCACTAAAGTCAAATGAAAATTTGTCCTGCAGATAAAAATAAGACCCTTTCGAAAGAACTACACCCAAATTAACTATATTTATTATCCACTTACAATTCCCTATAAAACGGAGCATGTATACCTTGATAAGAAGCCATTAATTCATATTATTACCCCTTACAATTTTACTAATAATTAATTATCGTAGATTAAACTTATCTTGTTCTTTATATATAGGCTTAAACACAGTTATTTTTTTTAGCAGACACTGAAATTCATTGCTATAAATGATAAAAGTAGCCAGTTAAAAAGGATAAAATCTTTTTGGGATGGAAAAGTCCCAACACAAGTTAAGAAATAGTATTTGAACCAGTAACTTTTGTTGTTTACTGTTTACAACCGTAAGGTTCTATATATTTGAGGTAATTTGTAAACTTTTGTAGTTCATTGTTAAATATATTCCTAAATTCGTAATTTGGAAAATTTATCTGTAATATTTATTACTAAATGAAAAAACCTTTAACCATCCACTTCTCTTACATTTCTTCTCTTTCATCTCTCTCTCTCTCCTTATCTACTAACAGCAGTAATGCTATTCTCATCTTTGCTTACCTATTAACGTACATTAAACTTATGTTTAACTAATGTATACAATTATATTCAAATAACAGTCCTCTACAGAATTTAGTATTAACATATAGTTATATCTGATAATACTTGTGATTAACTATATTGTCAAGTAACAATCTGACGTATTTGTTAGTAATAAACCATACAAAACAATTAGTCAACTATAAGTTATAATGCATTATTATTAACTAAATCCCTGTAGAAGATGATAGCGGTTCAAGGGATTCCATCCTCACTATAAGGGTGAACATTATTTTAATTCTGTATTGTTTGAATGATAAATCAATCGCAAACCATATTTATAAAAAAAACAATCAGAAAATCACAAAAAAAAAAATACACAATAAACAAAAATGAGTTCTTCTTAATCATGTGTCATCGAGGACTTAAAGATTTGTTTTCTAGAATTGCCAAATGAATAATCGATGTCTGGAGTTGTCTTTTAAGAATATTCTATATAGAATTTAAAGACAAGTTTTTGAGTTATTTGGGATAAATTTAGTAAAATTTTCTGGCTATCATTACACTGCCAATATGGAAGCAACGATATCTTCACAGATGGTAAGACTCCAAACTAAGTATTATCAGGGATATTGCCATCAAATAAAAGGAGAAATGAAACTTCAAAATAAAAAATAGAGAGAGGGACTGAAGAGAGACTGACGAGATACGACTAGCAAGAAGACGAGACGATGATCTCGATCTCACTCCATGCGTCAAAAAGATAATGTAACTTATAAATATGAATGAGTATTGAAAAAGATAAGTATAGGATAATCAGTCAGTATCCGAAGACAATGTCGGCGAGAATTGATAAGGACCAAATATGTGAAGAGTGAGACTCAAAAGGAGAGTATTTACTGTAGTACAATCACTGATTAAGTTATGTTTCTTAAATTAGAAACTTTACAAGAGATCTTTAAGTAAGGAATTAAAAATCCCGAGAAGAGAAAAAAAACATTTATAGAAAAGAGAAAAACCATCTGA
This sequence comes from Trachelipus rathkii, assembly GCA_015478945.1. Taxonomy (NCBI): domain Eukaryota; kingdom Metazoa; phylum Arthropoda; class Malacostraca; order Isopoda; family Trachelipodidae; genus Trachelipus; species Trachelipus rathkii. Next base: position 32,979 of record JABUQX010022303.1, read on the forward strand.
TGTATTTCAAGGATGACCGCGATATACAAAGTTCCTAAAATATACAGCTAACAATGTACGAGGAATTCTAAAAATAAATTCATATTTTGTGTCAGTTGGAAACTTGCAATTCAGGTATTCACATGGTAAACTAATCAACTCGGAAATTCAAGATAGGATCTCTAGTAGAACATCACTAAGAAGAGATGACAGAGACCGCAAGAAGCTGCAAGAGGCAAGACAGGACAGGCGAAATATGCGTAAAGTAGAAATGCAGTCTTCTATAATCTCCGAAAAGAAGCTACTTTCGTAGTGAAATCTATTATACATAAAAAGCTGAAATTTGAGGGTAAATATTAACATGGTACTGAAAAATAACTAACAAATAAAATTATTAGCATAAATGAGGTTTGTTGATGACTAATTAACAGATATCGAAAAACTAAAAAACTCTTGAAGATTGTGAGCAAAAAGAGCGAATTTGTAAAAGAAAGAAAAATAACTATGACTACTCTCTGACATTGTGAGAAAAAAGAAGAGAATTTTATAAGAAATATAAACCAACATCTATGCCTAATATAATATCTCAGAATTAAATCAAACAACATTTTAAAACAAACATTTAAATAAAAACATCATTTAATCCTAGATTCCATTCAATTTGCACATAATTTATCATATGTATGTAAGTCTAATTTGGTTTTCATCGTTATCTTTACTATTTATGAGTAAAGTATGTAGTACAAAGATTTAGTTTCTAGAGTATAGACTTAAGATCTATCCCAAAATACTGCTAGTATAAGAGTTTTTACATAGCTTACTCTAAATCGATTATATACGTACTTAAATGCATCATTCATTGAATGAATTCCTATCTTATATCTAATAACGAAAAAATTATGTTAAATATCCGATCGATATAAAGTAGTAATATAAATTACCTATCATATCAATTGTTAGTAATTAAAGATAGTGACCTTTGGAAAATTATCAAAATTTATATATATGTATTATTATATTACAATTATTATTTACTATTCAGGCTTAACATATAATAGTTTTTTAAAGTATTCTCATTCTAATTATGGATAACTTACCTGTCTAGTTTACATAGAAATTCATCACTAATTTTAAATACTTTAGATAAAGATTTATTAATAATATATAAAATAATATATATTATATAATAATTATAACTATATAATCACATTAGTGTAAGTAAGTTCATAAAAAATAAATAATTTTAATAATAAATTAAATAATAATTAATAATAAATAATAAATATATTAAAATTAAAAATTATAATAATTAAATTATAAATATAATAATAAATAAATATATATAAAAATAATATTATAAAATATATAAAAATTAATTAATAAATAATAAGAATATAATAACTATAAATAATTATAATAATAAATATTAAAAATATAATAATAAATAATAAATTAATGAAATAAATAATATAATTTTTAATAAATATATAAAAGTAAAATATAATAAAATAATTAATATTAATAAATTAATGAGAATAAATAATAAATATAATTAAATAAATAAATAATATATATAATAATAATAATAATAAATAATTAATTATATATGTATATGTATATAATATATATATAATGAATAATTATATAATAGTATATATAAAATAGTATAATATGATTAATTAAATATATAATAAAAAATAATTAAATAATATTAAGGATTTACATAGTAATTGATAACAATACAACATAGTAGCAGAAGCAATATTTTATATAATGTAATAATATTAATATATAATAATTTAATGTAATAAATATATAATACTAAATATTATAATATAAATTATAATATATATATATATTAATAATTAATATAAATATTATATAATATATATTATTAATTATATATATATATATTATATATAATATATATATATATATATATATATGATATATATAACTATATATAAATACTAATATATATATATATATAATTATTAGTATATATTATATATATTATATATAATATATATATTAATTATAATTAATATATATATTATATTCCCACACGTCTATGGTGAGCTTATCGACTAAACTGATATCATTGGTAATACTTAAGGCTAAATTTATACTTCCTTGTTAGCCCAACGTAAATACTCTGATCTGTAGACACGTAGAAAATTAAATTCTATTCATACTATAAATTCGGAGCAATTAGTTCACGACGCATATTCCTTTGTAGTATATACTAACTTATCTTAAAGGTAGTAGTTCACCCTTTCAGTGAAATAACTTAACAATCTTTTACTCCATTATATTAGGTCATTCGTAATAACTTTGTTATCTCCCATGTACTTTCATCAGTAATCATTATTACTAGTATAATATATAATATATAAGATATAATATATATATATATATATATCATATTAAATAATAATAAATATATAATATATAATATTATATAATATATATATATATATATATATATTTAATATATAAATATATATATATATATTATAATATATATATATATATAAAATAAAGAACAACAATCTATTTAATATATGTGAATTAAATAATATTAATATTATTAATTAAATATATATAATATATATTAAATTAAATATATATATTATCATTATAATAACCTATATATATAATATCTCATATATATATTTATATATAATAATATATATATATTATATAAATATTAACACTATATAATATATATATATATATATATAATATCATAATAATATAAATAATTATATATATATAAATATAATATTATAATAGATTAATATCAATATATATATTATAATAATATATATATTAATCATATATAGATAATATATAAATATATATTAATATTATATAATATTAATATTATAATATATAAGATGATAATAATATATAATCCTCAATGAAGAAATTCTATGAAATATTATAGCACTGAAAAAAAATATATACATAAAAGTTGCAAACTATTAAGATAAACAGAAATCATCTTCCGTATAAATTATACATTCCTTGCATTAAAAACAAAAATTACAAAATCGAAAAATATTTTTTCCCTAACTCGAACTATTAGATAAACAATTTAGGAGTAAAAATTTAAAGAAAAAAAAGCTTGAAGACTGTATCAAATATAATCACTATGTTATTTAACGAATTATATATATATATTAATTCTAAATATTAAAATGACAAACAGAGATGATGTGTGAAAACTCTTTCCAAAATAAATGAAACGCAAAACAATTATTACTTGCAGATATACAGCCAGAATAAATTATAATATAGGGGCAAATTCTAAAATGTAAAGGTGTGGAATCTACAATTTCAACTCCAGAAATGAAACTCTTCCTCTTAACCATAGTACCCACTCTTCCAGCTATCGGTCGCAGACCAATTATTTTTGTTTGGGGAACCTTGACTTGGAGGTGGCGGAGGTGGTTGCGAGTACATTTGAGAAATAATTTCTGCATTCTTGCTGCTGTTGTCAACATACGAGCCATAACTTTCATCGTAACCGTAAGATGCTGATGAGTACTGCCCAGAGCCAGCGGAATATTCAGGGTAGTTTCCACTTGACTTAAAACTTCCTTGCGTATCAGCAGCAGCTTGATTATCATTATTTGAAGGATAGTTTCCAGATGCAGGAGCTGCATTACTTTGCGAAACATTTGAATAATAGGAAGAAGAATCAGCAGGATAATTATCGGCATTTGCGGCATTACCTGAATAGTATCCAGATGAATCTGCAGAATAATTTCCGGAAGAGTTTGCATTTGAAGAATAATACCCAGATGAAGCTGCAGAATAATTTCCAGAAAGGTTGGCTTGATATTCAGCATTTTCAGCATTCTTTTGAGATGCTTCATTCATGTAAGTTCCAGGAATTCCTGTATTATATTGTTCTTTAGCAGGTAGAGGATAGCGAACTAGGTTATCACTAGGATGATTTGTACCACCATAAGAATCCTCTGCTTGATTTCTATTTTGAGAATTCTTTACCTGATTCATACCTGGATGATTTGCCCTCGAATTATTTTGAGGATTAGCAGAATTAGGCCTATCATCAACAGGAGCTTTCGTTCTGAGATTATTTTGGACATCAGGCCTAATACTATTGGGACCACCAGGTCTAACAGGCCTCTGATTACTATGTGATGGATTGTTGGGGATATTCTGCCTCATACCACCTGTGGAAGGTTCCGCAAAACTACTGGTAGAGCTTTTCCAAACGCTAATTGGTTCATCCTGCTTCATCCTGTTTGATGAAACTATTCTTATATTATTAGGCGAACTGGGTCTGAAATTTGGATTTTTCCTCATCGACTCTTGATTTGACTTCATGTCAGAATGACTAGGTCTATTATGAACAGGGCCACTAGATCTAAGCCTTGGAGAATCTGGTCTACCAGCACTAGGATCACCTGGGAAAAAGTTTTCCTGGAAAGGAGGCTTCAATGGGTCAGAATATGGCTGAGATTTACTCATAGCAGAAGAGCCTAATGCAGGACTTTGTGATCTTCTTTTATCTTTTGAAATATTTTCAGTTTTTGAAGGACCCTTTTTAGAAGCTGGTTCAATATCTGGAGGAGGTTTTAAAGTAGATGGGTGCTGAATATTTGCTCTGGCAATGATTGATACAGTTGATTTGATAGCATTCCATGCTTCTCTTTGAGATTCCAAGGGTGGTGGGCCACCACCCCACGAAACACAAAATTCCCTTTCAGCAACGAAAAACTGCTTTTGCAGTTTGCTAAGCTGAAAAAAAATATGAAAGCAATAATTAAAATGTAAATCTAAAAGGAGACCCAAGATAAGTATTTGTTCTAGTTTAAAAATTTTCCCCTATATCTCATGTTAATTTCTAAAAGTAAATGGGCTCTTGGCAATCGAATAATTATTGATTAATGTAATAGTACCGAGTCTGGTTTTGTATATATATTTTCGTTGTGTGATTCCAGCAATAGCTACGTTTTCGTTCAATTTAGAGAATTTTCACATTTTGAGGTTTCATAAGTCTTTGACGTCACATTAAATAAAATAAATCCTTAATCCATAAATACATATTTAGTCCTTTCCCTCCCCCTTTGTATCAAACTGTAGAAAAATATACCGTTTATGAATTAAGCAGGAATGCAGAGACAGCAAATTTTTTAGATGGTGAGCAGACTGGAACAATTGTTGGAGTTTAAATATTTAAGATATCTGTTGGATGAAACGGGAACGGATGATGCAGAGTGGTAGTAGGAAAGTTGTAAATGGCAGAGGTGGCTGGTGCAATTAAATCGTTGTGGAGGTAAAGCGAACTAGTCTTGAGTGCCCGCCATGGTTTTACAATGAAGTGTATTTTGTTACCTGTGTTAATGTATAGTAGTGAGACTAATGGTCTGGAATAAGAAGTATAGATCCTAAGTTCAATGTGTTTCAGATGGACAATCTTAGGGGCGTGTTAGGTGTGAAAGAATTGAATAAAATGAGTAAAAAAAAAAAAGAATGAACGATTAGAGAGTTATGTGGTGTGAAGAAAAGGGGTAAATGAAGACTGAAGAAAAGAAAGTACGATTGGTCATGTGGAAAATTATGGATGATAGTCGGTTGGTTAACGCGGATTATATGGTGAGTGTTGTTGGGAATCGACTCGGCTGGGAGACCGAAGAAAAGTGGATTGAAGGAGGGTGAACGAATGTCTGAAAGGAGAGAATGTGATTACGCAGAAGCGAGAATTAAGGTGCATAATGGAGTGAATGGCGGAGTATTGTGAGGGGTTTTGGTTGTGGCCCACCTAGGCCAGGTAATGAACCCTACACTTGACGACGATATTGTCATAGTGAGGGTCCTGTCGCGGGCCAGGAAACCCTAGGGTTGGATTTTCTGACTGCGAGGCGAGTTCCACTAATAGGTATAGGGCGGGCGGTAAGGCTGGGCTTTCTTTTCGACTTGCGTCATGTTCTTCTAACACCCTTCTATTTTCGTGCATGTCACGCACCTTACCCCGTCTTGGAAAAAAAAAAGGAATGATGATGATTTTATATATATATATATATAATATATATTTATTATATATTAATATAATATAGTATATATATATATATAATGTTTCCGTTAAATCCGTATTTATCTAATTCTAAACTAGCTGTATTCAAACTCACTGGTCAGTTTTTCCTCTTCATCACATTTCACCTCTCCTTCACAAACCTCAACCAACTGGTTATCGTATTTTTGTAAACCAATCAAACTAAATCGTTTTAATATTCCCCAATTTTCAATCACTGATTTTTCAATTTTAAAATTCAGCAAATACACAGTCGACTTTCCGCTTCTCTTTCCTTAACGTTTTCTTACCTCCAGCATACAAACACGATACAATGCAAAATAATACTAGCGTAAAACTGTTATCCTTAAAAAACTGGATAATCTAGACCAATAAATTTATGTTATAAACATGTTTAATTTCATTGAAGTTTCCTATGTTTAAACTATAATAAATAAGGAAAGAAAGGATTTAAATTCTCAAGGTATTAAATAAACAATTTCTTATAATAAATGATTAAACATTTCATCAATTTTATTTTCAAATTTATCACAACATATTTAAAAGAAATTTGAAATAATTAAAAATTTTAAGATGATTTTTAATCCATATCTTTATTTTAAATATCTATTAAATAAACTTAAATTTCATTTACAAGCAAACAAAACAATTAAAAAAAATTTTACCTGATCTTTAAAAGGGTTTCATAGTTCTTCCATAAATGAGCGTCTTTTTTGAGACCTGAAATCTGCTTCTCACGTTTGTGAAGTTCATCACGTACTCTGTGGTTTTCATCTTCAAGATGTTGAAGCTCCATTTTTGCTTCTGAGCACAGGTGCTCCCAATCAACAGTGTATATCTGATTCACCAACTCATCATTTCTCATGCGTAACTTCTCTACTTCATCTTTTAATTCCGCATTCAATTGTGACATCAAACATTGATCATCTGAGTTTGAACCACCCCCTCTACTACTTTGCAGCATGTTACCAACAATGTTCCGATCTCGTCGCAGATCCTCTTCTTCCCTTTCCCTATGCATATTATCGAGCTCATTTTGAAGTTGACGACAAACTCTACGTAAACTTTCAACGTCATTCAAACCATCATCAGGCAAAGGTAATAAACTTGTTTGAAGAGACATTAATGCAGGCTTATCACCCCGATTTAATATGTCAGGTCGAAGGTGATTATTCATATTACTCATTGGCATATTAGGACCAAAAGATGATGGAACAGGGCCAAGAAGGGAACCTTTTTCTCCAAGCAAAGGCATTCGTCGATTGGGAAAATTGCCCATTGTTCCTCTTGGAGGTCCAAGGATTTCTTGCAGTGCATCTTGAATACATTGATAGAGTTCACTTTCATATTCGGCAGTTGTAACATGTCTGTATCGACAATTGTTCTTCCTACATCTCCCCTTAAGATACTCCTATAAAAATACAAAATAATAATAATATAATTATAACATGAATATTATATATTATATAATATATAATATATATATTATTATATATATATATATTATATATATATATATATATATATATATTATATAATATATATATATAATAATATATATTATATATATATTATATATATATATTAAAACTACCTTTTAACGCTCTTTATCCCCTATTGCAGAGGGTATAATCGACGGGTGGACTCAGAAATCCCAAGAACTGTTAGGCCTGTATACAGGAATGTACGTCGGCTTGGTTAACCGGAGTAAGTGGTGGAGTTGTGTGGGAATTGAAAGGCTACGGGAGACCTGAAGAAAAAGTGGATTGAGTCATTGAGTCAGTAAATGAAGAGTTTGGCAAGGGCGAGAAGAAAGGTTTATAAATAGGCAATCATCTGTGGGTCTGGGTGATGGGGTATGGTTTTGGACCACCTGGGCCAAGGGATGAACCTACATTGACGAGATGCCATACGTGAGGGTGCGTCGCTGTCCCATGAAGTTCTAGGGTGGATTTTCTGACTGCGACGGGTTCCTCACAAAGGTATAAAGGGGGGAAAGGCTGGCTTTCTTTTCGACTTGCCATCATCTTCTTCTACTACTTTTCTGTGTCCAGTGCATGTTGCGCACCTTAACCCCCCCGATCTTGGGGAGAGAAGGTGGGTGACTATGATATATCATATATTATAATATATATATACTATCATATATATATTATATATATATATATATAATATATAATATATATATATATAATATATATTATATACTGTTGTATATATTATAATTTTTTTTTTATTTATTTTACAAACAAATCGGGGGAAAAGGTTACTATTTTAATGTTTTTCCCGCGCAGTGGGGCCTACAAAGGTGGGGGGGTGCACAAGTTATGCAGGGTGATAGACCCCAGCCTCATTCTAGAACGCAAGTACAAGATATTCCAAGCCATCAGGTGGGGCATGGCTAAGCTCTGACTCACAGACTACTGGTCGTGAGGCGAATAGGAATGTAGGTGTCTGTATGTGTATTAAAGGTTGTACCGTTTGTATGTGTTTGGCTATGGATGAGTGAGAGTTTGGGGGTATTGAGATTAGTGTATTAATTACACTAATGCCCGTAAACTGTAAGAATTACAGAAAATCTCCTACAACCAGCAATTTTTTCGTGTCCGTCCTGGTGACTAGTCGAAAATAAAAATCCCGTTTGACGAGGACTCGAACTCACGACCCTTAACGCGTGCAAACGCACCACTACAGCCCACTGCGCACCGAGACTTATAAATAATATAATAATATATATATAAATTAATATATATATATATTATACTATATATATATAATATATTATATATACTATATATATATATATATATTAATATATATATACTATACCAAGATAAAATTTCCTCTCAGCAATAGAGTCCTACTGAGGTTACGCAGTGAACGCCCCCAATCAAGAGGTAGGTTTATAATATAGGCCCGTATATAATAATGATAATAATATATATATTATATTATATATATATAATATATATAGAAATATATATATTATATATATAGTATATATTATAATATATATATTATATATTATATATATATATTATATATATATATATAATATATTATATATATATATATATATATTATATATATATAATATATATTATTGCAGTACCCTCAATTGTAACTATCGCAAAAATTTTTAAATGTTTTTTAATGCTTAAATCTTATGCTAAATTTGCGTACAGCAACTATTCAACTCGCCAGGTAAAATTATAATAAGCCAACGTTTCATTTGAGATACTCAGAGTCAGATACAAAATCAGAAGACCACTCAGAGTAAGAATAGAAGACTCCTTTAAGATACTGTCTGCCCGAGCTCCTCATAACAAATTACAGAAAATGCAGAATTTCGAAAAGGGAGTCAGAATTCAGGAAAAGTCAGTGTACTCCTCATACCGAAATTAAAACATTAAAAATTTAATTAAAGATTTTAATATTTTGACTGATGGCTTAATGTATTTATATGGAACTAAATTTCATTTTTGTTATGTTAATACATTAAATAATCCAGCCTGACCTTATCATTATTGATTTTACCTATAAAAAATATGTTGAAAATTTTAATTTTTGATTGTATGTATATCTGAATATCTAAATAATAATTTAAATGATTGGCTTTAATATTTTTTATTGAACATCTCTTCAAATATTGTGAATACTAGTACTAATACTGATGATTATCACTTCTATTTTTTGATATAACCAATACTAGTTTTCGAAAAGCAATAAGAATAAGCTTAACTTTTATTTTTTAATTTATGCCTTTTTGTATTAAAACTGGGCAAATTTTAGCAGAATGGCAATGTTATTCTGAATAAAATAGATGCAAGGTGTCATTTTTCTGATGAATTAGATTCCATTAAAATTGATGACAATTCTAATAAAATTTTTCATTAACATTTAATTTCTTAAATATTAAGCATTCGTGGAAGAATTTCTAAATGGTCATATATTTTAATAACAATGTTCATAACTTAATCATATTTTTCTAGCAAAATTTTATTATTCTACATGGCTTTATA